>QRFJ01000105.1:1077326-1364826 GCA_006176705.1 Cocos nucifera | reverse complement strand
TCATTGTGCGCCAACAAAAAATATGCTGATAGGTCAACCTTGGCATAAACATGCGTATTCAAAAGTTGGTCTGCTTGGGTGGTCGGACTGGTGGTCTGCTGAGCCATATTTGTTTCTGAACCAGTTTGAACCAAACCAACTCTTTTTGTGTTTTTTATATTTTTTTTTAAAATCAATTTTGGACTCATTTAAGTCCATTTTGCTTGAAATTTCATCTGAACTAGAAAAATAAGATCTTCATATGGTTAGCCTTTTTTCCTACATAAAATTAAGAAAAATATTAATTCTAAAAAATAGATTAATTTATTTATAATTTAATATTTTTATTAGTATATTTTTATCACTTATCACACTCCCAACTTAATCATTGCTAGTCCTTAGCAATGTTTTATTTATAATACCATATTTAATAAGATTATCCCAATCAAACGAGATAAATCTAGGACTAAAGATCAAAAATTAGAAATACTGCAATTAAGCATTGAGTCTTCAGAGCAAATTTTCCGATCAATACAATTAAAAATTTTCTTAAAGTACATCAAAGATCTACAGCACTTATGTTCGTGATGACTAACTTTAGCATTTCAATGTTAAATTAAAGGATGAAAGTATCCTCTCTTATCACCTATTTTGATCAATTTTTTATACATTCTCAATTTTATACTCATGAATTAAGGTAGCTTTCACACTATCTTTTTTTTTTCTTTTTGGCTGTGCTGAGCATCCTGGCCTTCCCTTCATCATTTTACATAAATTTTCATACTTGACCTAGGTGCAGAGACCCAGTTACTAGGCTTTGGACAATCCACATATAGCTCTGTCTTTTGTACTTTATTTTTAGACAGGTAGCTCTTTCCTTAAATTCAAGTTTCTTTGATTAGAATGTGTATTAATTACCAATTTTCAGTGATAATTGAATTTTCAGTTGGCCTTATAATCAATACCTAACTTTGCCTTGTTAGTGTGCATATGCATTAGAAGTGCTAATAGTTTTTTTTTATGATCTAAGTAGGCTGCTAAAAGTTGACCAACTAATCTACTTTTAACTCATTATATTTATTAGCAAATAATTCTATCTTTTATCGCTTGCCCAGTCTATCTTGCTCAAGGATTTTCTTCTTGACACATCTTTTTTTTTATCCCCTAACTTATTCTACATGGTCTTAAAGGGAAAAGAAAATAAAGGATGCAATAAAGGATAGGAAGGAATACACCTGATTTGGTTCAGTCTGGTTCTTTAAAGCTTTAAAATTTTGCTTGAGCTCTCATTAATTTTTTTTTGCAAAATTGAAAATACACACCAAAGCAGTAAAAGAGTAACAATAAATTACTAAAAAATAAAAAAAAAAATGATCGAAACTAAAAAGAAAAGAAACAACCTATCTAGTAGTTCTGATTTATAGTCTTCAGCTTGACTTTCTTTTAATTTTGAGTTAAATCAATTTGGTGCCACTTCAATTGGAATACTTTCATGTTTGATCAAGCCTTTTTTCAATTGGACATTGCTAGCTTTTATAGTCTCAAACTTATTTTCTATAGAATTCTCATATACTGAATTATCAATAATATTAATTAGAAAATAAGTTTGATTATCATTAGGATATTTAGTATATTTGAAAACATTAAAAGTAACTTGTTCATCTTGGATTCTAAGAATTAATTTTTCTTGTTGAACATCTATTAAAGCTCTTTCAGTAGCTAAAAAGGGTCTCCCTAAAATAAGGAGTACATCATAATGTTCTTTTATATCAAGAATAATAAAATCAATAGGAAAAATAAATTTATTTACCTTTATCAAGACATCCTCCACTATACCTCTTGGATATTTAATGGATCTATCGGTTAATTGAATAGTAATAGTGGTAGGCTTCGGTTCTCCTAGACCCAGCTTCTTGAAAATAGAAAAAGGCATGAGATTAATACTTGCTCCTAAATCACATAAAACTTTATCAAAACACAATCACCAATAATGCAGGGGATAGTAAAACTTTCTGAATCTTTTAGCTTTTATGGTAATTTATTTTGAAGTATTGCTGAGCATTCTTCATTCAAATTTATTCTCTCATGCTTCTTCAGCTTTTTCTTATTTGTTAGGATTTCTTTGAGAAACTTGGCATACCTGAGCATTTGAGTATAGCAACTACAAAATGAAATATAATTATGTAAATTCTTAAAATTTTGAAAAAGTTACAGAAAAGTTATCTTGGATGCTGTATTTGTCTCTCTGAGAATGGTAGTGACGGCACGTAGGGCTTCACATTTGGTTTCACAAACTGTGATACCTGGAGACCATCATTCTGTTGGTTGTGTTTCGTGGACTGATAATTTTTAGTTGATGGTTTCCTATTTATAGTTGGCTCTCTAGTTTTTTCTGAGTGAGCTCCCCAGCTTTGTACCACTTCTTAGGATGATAGCATTGACTTGCTCCCTTAGATTTGGTCTTCGGTGTGCTGGCAAGGATCCTGAGATCTCTCGGAGATATCTTAGCCATTTGATCTATTTGCATTCCAAGTTTCGAATTGCTGCTGCTTGGTCCTGTCTAAGTTTTGGCTTCTAAATTTTTAATAGTTGCTTCTTGGTTTTGCATAAATTGACCATCAGCTCTTCCATGTTGGACTCTTAATTTTTAGGTACTTGGAATCCCGGGGGTGGCTTATTGTGCTGCATTTTGATTATTCCAGACGAAGAATTTAGAATGCTGCTTCATGCTTGATTGTAGTGTTGGGAGTAGAAATTATTTATATTGGCCAAAAAATTTTAATCAATATAAATTAGCTGTATTCAGTTGCTTTAGCAAAAAGATTACCTGTCTGGCAATTATCGTAATCGTGTCTCTCCACACTAGGTCACAGGATTGCTCTGAACATGATAGCGGCTCCTTTAAGTTGTTGACTTCTGCTCTTAAGGGTGTAATTCAGCTAGTAAAGTGGGCACGCAATCTACTCTCTGCACAGCTGCTTACTCTTTAGGCATTATGCATTTTCTTGCCACTGATAGCTATTTTTGATGCCATTTATCGATCAGATTGAAGGTATCTTCTTCGTTTTTCGATTAATTATTCCTTCTGCTGTTGCATCAATCATAGAACGATTAGTAGAAGATAAAACCATTATAGAAAGTTTGTACCTGAAGCCAATGGGTATTGATGATTGGACCTCTCTTATTAGTTTCTTGAAATGCTTCCAAGTCTCATATAGTGTCTCCATGTCCATCTGCATAAAAAGAAGTGATATTCGTGCGCATCTTGGGCAGTCTTGGAAGTGGAAGTACTTGGCTAAGAATTTGTGCTAGCTAATGCCAGTGTGATAGAAACTGCAAGAAGAAATGAAAGCTAATTTTAGCTTTGTCCCATAAAAGAGAAAGAAATAATCTTATCTAATGCATCATCCGACACCGCATTAATATTTAAAAGTATACAAAGTTCAAGGAAGTTAGAAATATGGCATCGAATCAAACTGCACGTGTCCACTGAATTGGGAATGGTGATTGGAATTCATCTGGATCTTGTCGATTTTATTTCGAAGTTGTTGTGCTTTTACAGGCGTCTCGTTGATGCTTGACGATGCTCGTGACTATAGATGGTGTGATATAATCATTTTAATGGATTGAAATGTTAAGTCTGATCGATATTAGCTTTACCATACTCCTCTGTCTATCCTCGCTCGTCCTCGAGATATGATCCATTCCTGTTCGTCATATCCAATTCCAGAATTGATGTTTCAGTGATCTTCAGTTGCCATATTCTTTCTTATTGTAGTCTTCTAAAGATCCTTTTAATTTTGGAATTAAAATAGTAAGAACTATGAAATCTAGTAGCTGTCATGCACTGACTAATTTTTTTTTTTAAAAAATCTAAAAAAATATTATTTAAAGAAATGCTAGGACTAAAATTTAATATGTATTTTAGACATAATTCCCAACAACAGGTGCCAAAAAACTTGATGGCATGCTAATCATAAGCTATGGCAAGTGCACCAATCGATCAAGTAATAAGTAAAATGAGTAGAGTACTCCTAGAGCATTGAAAAATAAGTACTAAAAAGCTCTTTTCTATGCTTATTTAGAAGAGATTTATGAGTATAAGAAATAAAGAAAAAATAAATAAATAATTAAAAATTTTAAGGAAATAGAGAGTGTATTATTAGGATATTTAAACTTAAGAGAATGTGTTTACTAAGGTAATCGGATTCACCAACTCGTCAGTACAATATTCAGGTTTTAGATTAATTATTTCATATGATGGTAGAGTTTCCCTATTCATTCACTACCTTTGGTCTAGACGTAGCAAACTATCAATATTTATTAATTTACTCTTGGTCAGATGTAATTTAAATAAATATTAATACATAAAGTTTTTGAAACCCTCTAATAAAATACGCTGCGATCAAAGCGCACTAAAATTTCGCATGCATATTAAAATTCCTATTTGATTCTAATAAAAGATATATAATACAAGAGCACATAACATAATGTACTTAGGTCCGTAACTCTATGTTATCAAGGTCAATTAGAAGATGGCCAGTAATACTAAAAGTCATTAAGATAGATTTATAACCCTGATGAATAAAATTTAAAATTAAAAAATAAATTCAACTGAATATTATATCAAAGAGAGTGGCTACACCTTAGCCGTTAGTAAAGAAAATTTAGTTCATATAACAATTCAAAAAGGAAATAAAAAAAAAGCATAAAAAATTAGACTATTTGATTGCTGAATTTTGATTGTCCATCCTTCTTGGTGTGAAAAATTTGGTGAAAAAAAAAACCCTTGATCAATATTCTGATTGTCGGAAGAAGAAAAAAAAATTAAAAGCCTTTCTTTTCTCTCAAAAATCTCTTCTTCTCTTTCCACCTCTCTCCTCTCTTTCTCTTCTTTTCTCTTTCTTTCTTTTTTTTTTCCTGTCTCCCCTCCTCTTCTTTTCTTCGGCATAGCAGACCTTTTTATAGGCTAAGAGTGGATTTTTCACCAAATCCTATTGAAATTTAGGTTAAAACTCTCAAAATAACTCAAAAAGAGTTCGGATCAATTCACTCATTGGGATGTTGAATCAAACGTCAAAAATCACTCAATAAATCATTTTAAAATCTTAAATCAAGGTCGAAATTCATTTGGACCATGGATCAGCCTTGAAGATCAAATCTGGGCTCAGGATCGATGCATAGAGAAGCTTGATTCTTAGTTTTAAAGGTCAGATGAATCTCACCGAGCTGCATCTACCATTCGTATTAGTGCATGCAATTTCGCGCAATCTGATCAATAGCTAGTGAAACGGGTCGTCGGATAAGACAGAATTTCTAAATATCCTAATCCTCTTAGTAGACATTATGTAGTGAGCTGTGTCTGCATAGGACCAGTGCATTACTTCAGCCAATTGGAAGTGCAACGCTTCTCCATGTGAATTCTCCGAAAATGCCTCATTCACAATGGTGCCCCGTGCGCCGCAGAGAAATGCGACGTGCTGCATTGCATCAGCGGGTGGTCCTACTGGTGCGGTCAGGACCAGATGATCGCTGAGTTTGATTTTTTTGAATTTTTGTTTGAACCGGACCGGCTTCCACTTTTTCTTTTTTTTTAAAAAAATTAATATTTTCGAACTCGTTTGAAGTTTCGGTTTGCTGAAATTTATTTATCTAAATCAAAAAAATAAAATCTTCATAATTGATGGCCTCTTTCTACATAAGATTAACAAAAAGTATTCAATTTTTTAAAAAAATAAATTATTTTTTATTTTATAATATTAATTTTTATTAGTATATTTTACACTATCAATGAGATGTATGCAAAATATGTATAGATTAGATCTTAAATCAGTATTAGTTATATGCTTTAGGGGCTACTTTCGTAGTCCGTTTGGAGGATATTTCGGAGATTTTACATGGAGAAGCGTGCTCGAATTGACTGAAGAATGCAGCGGTCCATGCAACACCAAGCTCACGCATGGTCTACTAAGGGCAATTTAAAAATTTTGTCTAATCCAACGGGCATCTTTCACTAGAATTTGATCGAACGGTCGAAATGCATTCGCTAACAAATGGTAGATGCAGCTCCCGATTGAGGTCCAACGGCTAAGATTCATCCCGACTTTAAAACTAAGAATCAAAGGCTTCTCTATGCATGATCTGACAGCCTAGATTTGATCTTTAAGGCCAATCCGATGGTCCAAATGAATTTTGACTTGATTTAAGATTTTAAGATGATTTTTGAGTGATTTTTGGATCGTTTGATCAACATCCAATGGTTAGAATTGATCCAGGACTCTTTTTGAGTTATTTTGAGAGTTTTAAACCTAATTTCAATAGGATTTTGATGGAAAAATCCACCTCTCAACCTATAAAAAGGTCTACTATTGCCGAAGAAAAGAAGAGGAGGGGAGACAATGAAAAAAAAAATAAGAAAAAAGAAAAAGAAGAGAAAGAGAGGAGAGAGGTAGAAAGAGAAGAGAGATTTTTGAGAGAAAAGAAAGGGCCTTTAATTTTTTTTTCTTCTTCCGACAATCAGAACATTGACATTGATCAAGGAGCTTTTTTTTTTTTCACCAAGTTTTTCACACCAAGAGTGATGGACAATCAATTTCAGCAATCAAACGGTCTAATTTTTTTATGCTTTTTATTTTATTTACTATTTTTGAAACTTGTTATCATGAACTAAATTTTCTTTTACTAAGGCTAAGGTGTAGCCACTCTTTTGATGCAATATTCAGTGTGATTTATTTTTAATTTTAAATTTTATTCATGAGGAGTATATAAATCTGATCTTAATGCTTTTAGATTACTGGCCATCTTCTAATTGATCTGATGAACATAGATGTTACGGACCAAGTACATCTATGTTATTGCTTCTTGATTATATACCTTGTATTATGAATCAAATTAGAATTCATATGCATGTGAAAATTTTAGTGCGCTTTGGACGCAGCATATTTTAATTAGAGGGTTTCACAAAACTTAATGCATTAATATTTATTTAAATTACACCTAGACCAAAGAGTAATTAATAAATATTGATAGTTTTGCTACGCCTGGACCAAAGGATAGTGAATGAAATTAGGAAACTCCACCATCATATGAAATAAAATTAATCTAATAACCTGAATATTGTATCGACCGAGTTGGTGAATTCGATTGCCTTAGTAACACATTACTCTTAAATTTAAAATCCTAATAATTACACTCTCTCTATTTTCTTAAAATTTTTAATTATTTCTTTATTTTGTTCTTTAATTTCTTATTCTCATAAATCAATCTTCTAAATAAAGCATAGAAAAGAGCTTTTCAGTACTTATTTTTCAATCCTCTAAGAACGATACTCTACTCATTTACTTTTTTACTTGATTGATTGGTGCACTTGCCATAGCTATAGATTAGCATGCATCACTCATGTATCAAATTTAATATTTAAATTTTTATTTTAGATCTGATGACATTTGATGTAATATCTAAAAATAAAATTTTAAATGATCTCATCAAAAAAAAAAATTAATCTAGACTACTCATGGCATAGATCTATGAAACTAGTCTAGACATGCATTGCATATGTCATACATATGAAATTTTTAAATGCACCTCATACTTTCAGATCTAATTATATCATATATAATATCTAAAATTTAACTAATCTAATCACATAATCTTCATAAAATTAAATGAATATTTTATTAAATTTTTGATCTAGACTATGAGATTAAACTAGAGATCTAGTCTAGACTTATGCTGCCTATATCACATATATCAAAATTTTAAATTAGATCTTATATTTCAGATCTGATTAATCTAATGTAATATTTGAAACTTAAATGATCAAATTATAAAGAGTTAAATCAGATCTAATATAAAATATATTTGAAAACTATCATGATATAAAATAATAGATCTAGACTAGAACATGTATTGTTTATGTTAAACATATATATATAAAAAATATAATTTTTAATTTTATATCCAATTACATCCTATGTAACATCTAAAAATCAAATAATCAGATCATAAAAAAAAAATTTAGATCAATCTAAAGATAGATCTGAAAGCAGCAACCAGGCTCTAATACCAGTTAAAGAAAAAATCAGATTTTCCTACCGCAGGATGCATCTGATCGGATCAGATTTACAGTAGAATAATTTTAATTTTTTTTATAATTTGATCAAATCTGAGAGTTCTCAAATCTAATTAAATTGATCTAAAATTTAGAAGTAAAATAAAAATAAAAATAATGATAATAGTTATCACCTGATCGGGCAAATTGTTTATCCATTGTGATGATCTGATGATTGATCCGAGGTTTTGATTGAGCCATGCATGTGCCCAACCTCTACTGATATCCACTTGAATCAGATCTAGAAGTCTCCTTATTTTGGATCTAATTTTTGAATATTAGATCTGATGTCTTCCCGTAGAGCCTTCAAAATAAACTCCAAAGGCTGCACATTCATCTCACGAACACCATCATCTCTCGCTGATCTTCACGCCAACGGGACTTGATCTTTACTTGTAGGTTTTGCCCAACTCTTAGGCATGGAGAAGAGGGAGAGGATTAGATGAGGGAGGCATAGAGATGGTGATTTTAGCAGGGCTTCACCGTAGAGAATTTCTATGCACAACAGCTTGCGCAGGGCCCTATTTATAGACCAAACTAAGAGTTCCTTCGCATGTGACTTTGAACAGGTCAAAGCCAACAAGCAGAAGGACTCTCCCATGATCTCCATGCCCCACAACCCTTTTTTCAAATTTTTATCACACAAAAATAAAGGGATATGGTGTGGAATAATTTGGGATAAGATTAAGTTGGTGCAGATAATATCTATCCTAGAAGTTTGAACAATTCAAACTTCTTTGACCCATTCAAACACTTTGAATGGATAAACCCCAACTCTTTCTATATTTATCCACAAGAGGCACACTCCAAAAGGGGATGTGCACCCTCTCTTCCTCATGTAACATCTAGGGATGCACGCCTAAGAGAAAAAATCAAGGGGGCGCCATCTATTTCTTTCCTGCAAACTGGGTCAACATTTGACCCTTGTCCTGTTCCCATCTCACAAAATTTTGGATAAACATTTTTCAAGTCCCATCCAATGAAATTAGGTCAAGTCCTAACCAAGTTAGAATAAGTCTTGATCAGGCCAGGACTCGATACAGTCAGATCAAGAAAAATCCATCTAGAATTTTTGGAAGAGGCTTGTCCAAATTTTTATCTCATGATTTTAGGACAAGCCCTAATCTAGCAAAGATAATCCTTGTCTTATTCTCATCTTATGAGATTTATGATAAGTCTTGATCAGGCTAGGACAAGGTCTAATCAAATCAAGATAAATCCCTATAGAGTTCTCGGATAAGCCTTGTCTAAATAGTTCCACAAATTAGTAGGTATTGTCCTATTTCCATCTGATGGATTAGGACAAGCCTAGATCAGGTTAGGACAAGACTTTTCTGATCTAGACAAATTTCAGTCAGACTAGGATAAATTCATACAAGGCTCCTAGATGAGCCAAATCTAATTTGGCTCGATCAAGACGATCCAGAAAGACTACAGAAGAAGAATGTTAGGCTTAATCGTGTACTAGCATGATTTTCTTGAACCTATTGGATCTAATCCAAATCAATCGAACTGGGTTAGCTCAATTGATGACATCCAAATCCAAACTCTTATTTGTGTGATCTAGTTAGATTTAGTTCTGTATGATAATGGGACATGTCATGATCTCTATCATCAACATCATCAAAATACCTTTCGATGGACTAGAACTCTTTCAATCCATCCAATTAGAATCATCGATCATCAAGATAATTCTAATTGATCCCAAAATCCACCAGTGATACCTAGCAATATATGGTGGCAACCCATCAAAATTGAATAGTGAATCTCTCGGTGCAGCTATCTGTGTGATTGAGTTCTTCTATCATGAGCTTCGATGGGATTAGGGTTAAGGCAAACTCGTCAAACCCAACACCCATCATATAAATAAATCATTCGATTCGAGTTCAATGTGAAATCCTAATAGAAACATCTTTCTATTATTTCACACTACCATGGCCATGGGTTTTAGGACTTGATCTCGTGATCATCATAGGACCACTCCTCCTCTACCGAGGTTGATAGATCCCATCTTGGTGCAATCTAATTCCTATAATAAACATGCTATAGTCAACATACACCTCAGGATTCCGAATGGCTAGGAGATCAAGTTATGGTATAGTCAACCTATAACACACTCAAGGTAAATTATCGATGCACCTCAGATCAAAGAACTAAATACATGCTGCAGCATCGAGCTAGTCATCGACGAAAAGATAGGCTCCCTTATGACTGCTAGAGGTGGTCATGCTCAATGCCCTCATTCTCTAACGAGTATCTATACTCTCACTCTAGTATCTCCATACCATAGACTCAAGAATCATTTATCCTAAGAAAGCTATCGTACATCAATCTTCTGAATCAATCATCATTCTTATGATGATCCTATGATTGGGAGCAATTTATGAGTTAATTATGATAACTCATGCCTTAAATTCTCAACTCTTGAGAATATATATTATCATGCCTATTAACTCAATAGATGTATCATAGACACTTTATACACAATATGATAGAATAAATAATTTTTTAATTAATTTTAAGTCAAAATTATAAAAATATTCCTAGAAAATATTTAACAAGTGTCAGCCAATGAGAAGTTTGGGATCGAGCGGCCTGGCTTGACTTCCATGTTTGTAGATCCATGAGCAGTAAGCGGTAGCCCCAGGATATGGGGGCGGTATCATACAAGAAGCTCTCAGATTTGAGATAGAGCCGAATATCAAGTCAAGATGGAGAATGTTGAAATCTAGCACCTCAAGATTCGATCCACGATAAGCCAATAACGAGATTCAGGAGTAACAAAAAAGATCAGCCAACATACAGTCAGGCTGGCTCTGATACGCAGTCGAGTCGGCTCGGTCCTTATCCAAGCCCGCTCTCTTAGGTAGATAAAAAGCAGTGCTCGGGCCAGATGCAGTTGAGCCGACCTGACTATGGACTGAGCCAGCTCGACGAAGGTGAGCAGCACAATGGCGAACAGTGCATGAGTATGCAAGTGGAAACCTTTTGATGGGATCTACAGCCCCTAACTCATGGACCAGGTCTATTCATAGGGTCTATGGAGCTATTGTACTATCTAGTGGCTAGAAGAGCATACGGGAACTGATCGAATGGCTATTGAAATAATTAGGACTTATAAGAAGACCACCCAACCTAAGGAATAGAGAGAGTCTTGGAAAAACCTCTTAGGCAGTGCAGAGATAAGACAAGGAGTGCTAAAGTGCTACAAGAGTGCCTCCCTGGAGGTGTGGGGGCTGAGAGAGGCTCAGCGGTGCAACAGTTGAGGAGGGTATCTTAGCAAAGAGTTCTAGGGGTTTCTCAGGAAGACCAAGTGCCAGGTCTCAAGAAGAGCTAGGGGTCTCAGGGAGCGCCAAGATCATCAAGAAAGTCGAAAGTATCCTGGAATGGTGGGATTGCCTAGGGACAAAGGCTGGGGCTTGATATAGAGACTGAGAGGATCATAGAGTATCCAAAGATGTCGAGGACCCTAGACTGATAGATCTATGAGGGAGATCTTCTTAAAATTTCTATGAGAGCATTGTATGGGTGAGTGCTTCTGGATTGTAAGAGAGGGTTTATGAGTTAAGATTGTATCTCCTCTATTATTCTTTCTCGGTAGTGAAGTATTGTATATACCATAGATGTAGGCACTTGGACTAAACCACATATATAATTATATTTGTTTATCTTCTTCTATCTTTACATAGCAATAGGTGGTGCTATATCTCCTATAGATGATCTTGGATGGGTGATCCATGTTCCGCAGTTGATGGATCTATCCTAACACACTCTGCTCCAGGTAGCCCAATGACACAAGGTTCTTCTTTAACTCCGGGATATGCTTTACATTCATAAGAGTCCGTACCATCCCATCAAACATCCTCATCCTAATTATCTCAATACCAGCGACCTTACAAGGATGATTATCCCTAAGTGTCACACTCCCCCCATCGATCTTAGTATATATAGAAAATCAAGACCGATTTGGGCTGTAGTGATGCGAACAGGCTGAATCTAGGATCCAAATTTCTATGCTTTGCTTGTAACCATTCGACACCATCAAGAGGTCATCCTCCACCTTCTGATCAGCAATTGTACTCAAAGAATCTGATCCTCCATTTTCTCCCTTTTGATTCTTCAATTGTGTGCAATCACAATGAAAATACCCAATCTCGTTGCACTTGTAACACTTTGCTTGTTTCTGCCTTTCCGAGACTTTGATCGTCATCTTGAATTTTCTCTTACCCTTTCTCTTCCAGATCTCTCCCATATAGTCAAACCCTCCTGGGGAATGCCATCCTTGATCATCTTCTCTCTCTACTCATTTGTGCACAATACTGAGATAATGTCTTGATATTACAATATCTCTTTCCCATAGAGCAGTGTCGTGACCAGCGGATCATAGGAAGGGGGCAGTGAACAAAGTAATAGCAATAATTTATCTTCCTCCTCCATCTTTACCCCAACATTCAGCAATTCATTACTCACTTGATCAAACAACTGTATGAGACTGAGGATATCTCCACCTTCAACCATGCGAAGGCTATACAGCCTCTTCTTCAACAAAAGTTTGTTGTACATGTTTTTTTTCATGTAAAGATCCTACAACTTTGATCAAAGTCCTCTAGAGATTTTCTCTTCCAGCACTGAATAGAAGGTCCAGTCTGCTAAACATCCTCTAATCGTAGAACATACCCGTTTCTCCATCGACATCCATTGTCGACCTATCATCCCTTCTGGCCTATTCTCCAAAGCTTGATCTAATTTATACTAGACGAGAAGATCCTCTACATGAATTTTCTACATGAAAAAGCTTTCTTTCCCATCAAAATTCTCAAAATCTATCTTTATGCTACTTTCCATAACTGAATCCAAGTCACACAATAGCAAAATCACCAAAATAGATGAGAAATACCTCGATAGGATCCCGCTAAAACTTTAGCCTTTGTAGATCTCTTTCTTCTACGATCTCCTTCTTCCTCCATATGATTAGAGCTCTGATACCTATTGTAATGATCGATTCATTGAAGATTAAAAGATCTGGAATGGACAACCAAAAATTTCTAACCAGAAGGAGGCGGCAATCCTGAAGAATAGACACTAAGAGATGAGCAGCAAATCCAGAGAGAGGAATAAGGTTTCAGGAAGAAAAGAGATTTTTGTATTCTCTTCTTGTCCAAAAAATATTACATATACAAAGTATATATAAATGCCCTTAGTCAACATGACTCAATCCTAAAAAACTTTTCTAAGCTAACTCATATAAGAAAGCACTCACCCAAGCCCATAACTTGTATGCTCTCATCCCTAGGACTAAAGATCCATCCCTATACATAAGTTAGCTACCTTAAAATCTCTCAACTCAGGCCTTAAGATCCCTTGAATTATATCCAATCCAAGATCAAATAAAAAAAATCCATACTCATCTATCCACCTATTTGAGCTAGCTTGACAAACACTCGAGCCAGCTCGATCGCTTATCAAGCCACAGATTCTCAAAAATATATTCTCTATTTGTCTGATCCCGAGTTGGTTCGATCTCATCCTGAGCCAGCTCAACATGTATCCGAGCCAGCTCGATAGTGTATCAGCCCTCCTTCTCAGTTGATACAACTTTAGCCAATCCAAGCCTCCAAGAGTCACCACCTTGACTCCTTCATAATCTCCCAAGCCTTAGGAGAACCACCCTTGCTCTTTCATCTCCTACACGACTGAATGTGGCTGAACTTGCTGCAGCGAAGCTAGACTCTTCTATAGACATGTGTGTCTAGTCGAACTCTCATGCTCCTATCTCTCGTCCAATCGATATCCTCCCAGTATGCTCCCAGCTATGGGCGATCCCCTCCTCGCACTTTTAATCATAGCACCGAGCTTCTCCACCACATTCTCAGGCATGGTCGAGCCCACAATAGGGGAGCCGAGCTTCTCCATTGCATTCCCAAGCACGGTCAAGCCCATAATAGTGGGGCCGAGCTCCCCCATGCATTTCCAGGTGCAATCCACTATGGCTCTGATCCCCTCTCTCGCACTTCAGGCAATGATCAAAGTTCTCCCCAAAATCCGACCTTCTTTCCTATGCACCCAAGCGACCGAACTTGCCATCAAGTGGCCCTCAAAGCCC
Organism: Cocos nucifera; assembly: GCA_006176705.1. Taxonomy (NCBI): domain Eukaryota; kingdom Viridiplantae; phylum Streptophyta; class Magnoliopsida; order Arecales; family Arecaceae; genus Cocos; species Cocos nucifera. The sequence continues at coordinate 1,350,634 of QRFJ01000105.1, read as the reverse complement.
TTGTGCATGCGGTGTTGAAGTCCTCACGAGGTTTGTGTGCTCCCAACATGGTTGAGGCCCCCCACAAGTTAAGGTTTATGTGCTCCCAATGCAGTCAAAGTCCTTCACACGTGCATCCATTCGATCTTTTTCAAAGTCCTCCCATGTGCATTGCCCATCAAATGATGCTGAAGCTGACTTGAAGCAACCCTGAAGTAGACCACAAAAAGCTACAGCCTTCACATGCGGCTCTATGAATTTCACCTACCAAAGCCAAATTAATACACAAAAAAAAAAAGAGAAGAAGAAGAAAAAGACAAAGCCTGATCTAAACTAAAGTAATCCAAGGCAAAGATTAAGCTCAAATTAGATAATAAGAAGGGGTCAAGTAGAACTCAGGATCTCCCAAATGGAGAATTCATGGTAAGAGGCTCTCAAGCTCTTATTCTTTATTTCATTTTTCTTTCCTTCTCGCATGATCATAGGCCTTTGCTTCAACTTAACAAGGATGAAGACCCTTACAAGAGATATAAAGGCCTCCAGTTCTTAAGATAGAAGATTAATCTCATTAGAAATAGGAAAAGAACCTCATCCTAACGAAGGTGAAAATCCTTATGAGGGATATAAAGACCTTCGATTCTTAAGATAGGAGATTAACCTTATTAGGAACAGGAGGAGAACCTCATCCTAACGAGAGTGAAGATCCTTACAAGGGATATGAAGGCCTCTAGTTCTTAAATAAGAGGTTAACCTCGTTAGGAATAGGAGAAAAATCTCATCCTAATAAGGGTGAAGGTCCTTATGAGGGATATGAAGACCTCTGGTTCTTAAGACAAGAGGTTAACCTCATTAGAAACAGAAGGAGAACCTCTTCCTAATGAGAGTAAAGATCCTTACAAGGGATATGAAGACTTTCGATTCTTAAAATAGAAGTTTAATTATATTAAGAATAAGAGGAGAACCTCATCTTAATGTAGGTGAAAGCTCTTCGAGGGATATGAAGGCCTCCGATTCTTAAGACAAGAGGTTAACCATATTAAAAATAGGAGGAAAACCTCATCTTAACATAGGTGAAGACTTTTATGAGAAATATGAAGGCCTTTAATTCTTAAACAGAAGATTATCTCATTAGAAATAGGAGAAGAACCTCATCCTAATGAGGGTGAAGACTCTTATGAGGGATATGAAGGTCTCTAGTTCTTAAGATAGAAAGTTAACCACGTTAAGAACAAGAGGAGAATCTCATCTTAATGTAGGTGAAGATCCTTTCAAGGGATATAAAGGCCTCCAATTCCTAAGATAGGAGAATCATATTAAGAATAGAAAAAGAACCTCATCTTAATATAGGTAAAGACTCTCACGAGGGATATGAAAGCCTTCGGTTCTTAAACAGGAGGTTAACCTTGTTAGGAACAAGAGAAAAATCTTATCCTAACGAGGATGAAAATTCTTACGAAAAATATGAAGACCTCTGATTCTTAAGATAGGAGGTTAGCTTCGTTAGAAATAGGAGGAGAACCTCATCCTAACGAATGTGAAGATCCTTATAAGGGATATGAAGGCCTCTAGTTCTTAAATAGAAGGTTAACCTCATTAGAAACAGAAGAAGAATCTCATCGTAACGAGGGTGAAGGCCCTTATGAAGGATATAAAGGCCTCCGATTCTTAAAATATGAGGTTAATCACGTTAGGAATAGAAGAAGAACCTCATCTTAAAGTGGATGAAGGCCCTTATGAGGGATATGAAGATCTTCAATTCTTAAGATAGAAGGTTAACCATATTAAGAATAGGAGAAGAATCTCATCTTAACATAGGTAAAGATCCTTACGAGAGATATGAAGATCTTCGATTCTTAAACAGAAGGTTAACCATGTTAAGAATAGGAGGAGACCTCATCTTAACATGGGTGAAGATCTTTATAAGAAATATGAAGGCCTCCAATTCTTAAATAAGAGGTTAACCACGTTAAGAACAGAAGGAGAACCTCATCTTAACATGAATAAAAATTCTTATGAGAGATATGAAGGCCTCCGATTTTTAAATAGAAGGTTAACCATGTTAAGAATAGGAAGAGAATCTCATCTTAACATGGACAAAGATCCTTATGAGAGATATGAAGGCCTTCGATTCTTAAACAGGAGGTTAACCATGTTAAGAATAGGAGAAGAATCTCGTCTTAATATGGATGAAGATCTTTATGAAGGATATGAAAGTCTTCAATTTTTAAACAAAAGATTAACCATATTAATAACAGAAAAAGAACCTTATCTTAATATGGATGAAGACCCTTATGAGGGATATAAAGGCCTCCAATTCTTAAATAGGAGGTTAATGGCAAAGCTAAAGATCATCAAAATGCTGAAGTCAAGGTCAGAATTTAGACTGAGCTAGAGGTCATCAAAAGACTAAAGCCAAAGTCAAAACCCAAGCCAAGCTAAAGTCAAATTTAGAAGGTTGAAGCCAAAGTCAAAATTCAAACCGATCTAGAGGTTATCAGAAGGCTGAAGCTAACCTCTAGAAAACTAAAGCCAAGGTCAAAATTCAGGCCGAGCTAAACATCATTAGAAAATTGAAGCCAAAGTCAGAATTCAGACCGAGCTAAAAGTCATCAGAAGGCTGAAGCCGAGATTAGAATCAGATCTAGCTAGAGATCATCAGAAGGCTGAAGTCGAGATCAAAATCCAAGCCAAGCTAAAGTCAAATTCAAAAGGCTAAAGTCAAAGTCAAAATTTAGATTAAGCTAGAGATCAACAAGCCAAAGTCGAGGTCAAAACCCAAGCCAAGCTGAAGTCAAATTCAGAAAGCTGAAGCCAAAGTTAAAATTCAGACTGAGCTAAAGGTCATTAGAAGGCTAAAACCAAGGTCAAAATCTAATCCAAGCTGGAGTCAAATCCTTGACCAATCCGATCTCAAAAGGCCAAGGTCAAAAGAGATCCTACCTCAAAAGGCCAAGGTCAGTAGAAATCCAAACTTAGATTATCAAGGTTTGTAGACATCCGACCTCAGAAGACCGAGGTCAACATAAATCCAACCTCAAAAGGTCGAGATTAGCAGAAATCCAAACTTAGAATGCCAAAATCTATAGAAATCCAATCTCAAAAGATCGAGGATGGCAGAAATCCGAGCTTAGAATGCCAAGGTCAGCAGAAATCCAATCTTAGTAGGCCGAGCTCTTCAAAAGATCAATCTGAGGTAGAACTAAGTCAAGTCAAGACAAATATCAAGTCCAAGCCACTAAGCCTGAAGGCTGAATCTAAGGTCAAGGTCATCAAGAGGCTGATGTAACAAAGCCAACCTAAGAAGACCAACTTGATAGATGCGGTCATCAAATTGAGGACCTATCTTCCTCCACCCTGGAACTTGGAAAATCTCATAGCATACCATTAGGAAATCCATCATCCCATCGATTTTCATCCGAGTGAAGCATCGAATCCTACAAGTGATAAAGAGAAGAGGAAGAAGAAGTAGGAGGCTCTGGACACATCTTTGGCAGACTCGGCATACTTTCTTCGTTCGATCCAATTTTGATTCAAACTCGGGAGTAGAGGGGATAGTATTGGGGATATTTTTGCACTAGCTGAAGATATGGAATGATAGTCTTCAGCCCATGCCTTGGCCACCACATCTTTGTCGACCGACCCTTTCTCGGTTAATTGGCCATCATCAATTGGCCGACCACTCCTCGGCTACCTATCTTAACCTTGACCTTCCAGCTTTGGCCACTTGACTCTAGGAGGCTTGTTTATTGCACTGACACATCATCCCATTTAAAAAAGGAGTGGTCATAAGAAAAGCAAGGCAAGCTCTCCACACTCTCAACTCTAGATTGTCAATTCATGCAATTAAGAGGTGGTCCCCCCCAACATGCCATAAAGTGACAATGCCTGATATGATTCTGGAGGATATTTTTGTGGAAAACAGAATATCTCTGACAGCTCCCTACTCTTCCTGACTAACAATCTATCCTAACAAACTCTAGCCACCTTCTATAAAGAAGCCAAAAGAGGGACCCTAACGTACGCGAACTCCTCTCTTAAAAAATACTCATCTTCTTTTCTTTATTGAATGAAAAACTAATTTGAGTATCGGAGGATCCCCATTAGAGCCAACTTTAGTCGAGGACTTCTCTTGCAAATATTGTCACCATTGTTCCATCACCATCGACCTGCCATCATCATACAACTCCAACCAACCCGATCTCAAGATGAATTTTTGCATTTACACTATCAGGTTATCTTTCAAGCTAAATATTTAAAGAAAACTTCAGTTTTAATCAATTGGTATCAGACAGCTTACTATTTACTTTATATTATATTGATTTATCTTTTGGTAAAAAGAAAAAAATATTTTTATCTCAAATCTAGTTCTGCTTTGCTATATTCTTGATATGAGATCATTTGAGACAAATTCAAAAATACATATCTTTTCTAAACCTAATTGCTTAATATTTCTTAAGAAAAGAAAGAGATGAACTTTTTGAAGATTAATTGAAAATCTCTTTAAGATTTGCTTTGACTAATTTGTTAATATCAATTTAAATTAATTTATTATTCTAAATTCTCAAAATGTTTGATTTGAAATAATTCATTTTTATCACTTCAAAACTAAAATAATTGGTATCACGTTGAATCTACAAATTAATTTTTATGTAGTATCCAACTTTCAAAAAAATCATGATTTGGTCTTAATTTTAGTTCAATTGATATCAAAAAAAAAAATTTCAAAGAAATAACTATTTGGTTTGATTTTTAAAATAATTAGTATAAAATTGATTATCTTTATAATTGGTATCAAGAAGTTTCTTCTTAAAAAAAATTTCATACTTGGTATCAATGGTATCATTCTTGCCTTAAACTTTATTACATTATTTTTGATAAAAAAATAAATATTATATCTTAAATCTATTTTATATTGATATACTCTTGATGTGATACCATTTGAGATAAATTCAAATAATTTTATACCTTTTCTGAATTTAATTGAGTGATATTTCTTATGTAAAGAAAGAACTAAATTTAAATAAAAAATCTCTATATGACTTATTTTGTACAATCTATTGGTATCAATTCAAAATGATTTATCAAACAATTTGATCTAAACTTAATCGATTCATCTTTTTTGATCAAAAACTAAAATAATTGGTATCATATTTTATTGCCTTGTACTCTATCTACTTATCTTTTGGCAAAAAAAAAAGAAAAGAATGCTTTGTCTCAAACCTATTTTGCTTTGCTATATCTTTGTCTTTAAGACAATTTCTAAAATTGATACCTTATGCATCAAATTAATTAATACTTATCAAGAAAAGAAAGAGATGATTCTTAAAAAACTGAATATATCTTATAATTTGCTTTGAATGATTTATTTAAAATCTTTAATTTTTAAAAAATTTCATCTCTCTTGAATCTTTGAAGTTTAAAATAATTTTATTTAATGCATCTATTTTATTCAAAAAGAGAGAGATGTATTTTTAAATCTATATTATTCAAAAAAATTGAATATATGTTTTTGAGAAAGAGAAGTATTATTATGTTTATATTGTTCATAAATAGAATTCAAAAAGGAAGGAAGATTTTGATTCTAAATTTGCTATATACTTTCAAAAAAGGGGAGAAAATATGAAATTAGAATTTGAAAATTGAATCCAAATTTGCAAGGAGGAGAACTCAAATAAAATTTTGAAAATTGAATGTGTATATATTTGAGCTTGAGTTGATTTTGATGATATTCTTTCTTTTCCTAGAGCTTTTTGATGCTATCAAAAAGGAGGAGAGTTATAATGAGTATATACTTAAATTGATTGAAATGTTCTTAAATTAAATGATATGCTCATTTGCATGCTTGAGAAGATCATATGAAATTAGTATATTTTCTGGATATATGCTTTCTTGAATATCATATATCAAATATTTAAAATCTAAATTTAAGATAAATTGAAACATTCATAAAGGAGATATCTATATGTATTTATTTTATCACTTCATGATTCATTTTGATAAATTAATTGAAACATGTTATATATTTTATTACGCATATACTCAAAGTTTTGTCATATTTAAAAAGAAAAAGATTGTTGACCCTATGGTTGATTTTAATAATTCCAAATTATTGAGTATAGATGGTACTAATCTTGTATTTTAAGGTTAAATGTAGGTCTTTCCAGATGTTTAAATTCAAGAAATAATCCATGAAAAAGATCTCTTCAAAAGAAACTAAGTCAAAAAATTTAAAGATAAATTTTCAAGCTTCTGACTTAATAGAGTCGATCCCAGAAAGCTAGGAGCCGACCCCTATACTGATATGGGATAAAAATAGAAGATTTCTAAGTTTTAGGATAATTGGAGTCGACCCTTGAAGAACTAAAGTCGATCCCAAAATTAGAGTCGATCTCTAAGAAATTGGAGTCGATACCAAGCACAGGATAGCACTAACAGCTAGTTTTTTGCGCTTTTTCTATAACACCCCATCCCTAACTAAACTGGGTGATGGTACCACACCCCATTCTTATCTAAAGGTTAAAAAAAAATTTAAATTATAACTACGCTAAACTGTACCTTAGTTAGTAACTTGCTTTTAATTAAGCTGAACCATTCATTCATCTCCAACACAAACATCTCAATTCAATCATTTTGACTTGCTAAAATCCTTTATCTCAACTCATAAATCAACAAATCACATAAACAAACTCGGAGTTTCAATAGCAGAACTATACTTCACACATACATTGTAGTCATTACTCATCTTTTTAATACATGCCTTTATAAGACAAACTAATACACATATATATACCAGTTTTTGACTTAACTATCTCAACTATACAATACTTCTCAAGTATATTTTCTTTACAAGCCATTATTACACAATACTTTCTCCACTAAAGGTGCCGATACACAAGCTAATACAACTCTCTGAGCTCAGCTACTCCAAAACTGCAGGTAAAAAGAGGGAGGGGTGAGACTTGGGAAAGTCTCAGTGAGTGAATAATTAATCTATCAATGAAAAATCAGAAAAACATAGCTGTAATACTCATTATCATAATATATGATTTATATTTCTGCAACACTTTGAAATAAACAAGAATCAAATAAGTGTATAATCACAATCGAATCATCCTGCTGAAAGAAAGCTTTGCTGGGCTAAAATAAATTATAGTACACCGATTCATTTGAGATCTATATCTCACATACACACCACCTGCCAATAACACATTCAAGAAAGCTATTGCTTATTAAACAAAAATGCAACCATGTAAATAATTAAATAACATCAAGCTACTAACTACCACCGACTACACCCCAACGCATCCCTATCAAGGGCAGTCGATATGGTTACTACTAAATTAAACAAGACTATGGAGGTGCTAGCTCATTAGATACCACCGACTATATCCCAGCACACCCCTACCAAGGACAGTTAATACGGCATTGTTAGTATAAAGCCCCACTGGACAAAGACTATGGAGATGCCAGCTGAATATAGAGCCCCACTGGGCAAAGTATAAAGCCCTATTGGGCAAAATTTCACTGCCAGGCACCGGATGAATATTTCTTTTCCCATAAGCAATGTCACAATTTACCCCACAGGTTGATCACTCCTATGGATCACCTACTGAAAACCAATTTAATAAAATACTTTCTGCTCAAAGCTTGCTTTGCTATTTCCACAGGAATATATATACACATAACATATATATAACTTGTCAACCATGACAATCACTTTCATCACCAAAGTTGCAATTATACAATTAATGCAACCTAAATGAAGAATAATACACTTTCAAATGAGTGTCAATAAACTATTTTAACATCTTTCAAAATATAATACCATGCTATTCCAAATAAATTCACATACTCTTATAAAATCCATTTCCTATTTTTCTATTTGCATAAACACATACATATAAGCTGAAAACAATAGGAACTAAACTTATTTACTTTGCAAAACTTGCCTCTTTCATAATAAATACCATATGAGAAAAATAAGAGTTAGATAGAAATCCCACTCACCTTACATTCTAACTAGCTACCATGCTATCTTTCTTATCTTTGATGCTTAAGTCACTTCAAGTACTCTCTTGAGCTTTCTCCCTTCCCTATTCAAATGGGTACACACACATATATCAATATCATACCATATGATACACGAAAAATAAAGATGTATGCTCTGCTTTATATTGATTCTTAACTCTTCTAACTCTTATTCCTTAGCTCTTCTTATCTTTATTTCCACTTCATCTTGTTTGCTCCAGTTTTAGGGTTAACCAAACCTCAATATAAACATAAGGGTTTCCAATAATTCATCTGAAACTTCTATTTATAACTTTATTTACATTCAACTAATTACAATCATTAATTCTATTTGCTGAATATTTCAGAAATTCATCAGAAATATATGAGGAGCAACAATTCTCCCTTAAATTCAAACTTAAACTTGTAGTTTGATCTACTAAAACATCGAAACTATAAGAAGTTACTCAAAACTTAATTCATATGTAACCTGGAGTTTAAAATTCTTACTTTAAAGGATGAAAAATTTTACTGCTATGGCGATAGCTTTTTTCTTTCCTCAAATTTTGGCTATTTTTAAAACTTCTTTTTGCTAGCCTAATTTTCTTTGAAGTCTGGCTGATTGAGAATACCATCTTTTCCTAACCTCTTTCCCTCCTTATTCTTTGTGAAGAATTTAGAAATTAAAACAGCAGCTAAGGAACCGATGGTTTTAAGGTTGGGAAAGCATAAACTAATTTAAACCTTGCTAGATGTCAATTCATAGTGATTCCATCCAATTTCAGGCTTAACAGGTGTTATCAAGATGAATTTCCTCCCATTTATTAATGTCCTCCCGCTACTCATTCATCACATAAAAATTATTTAAAAATTCCAACCCAAAATCTTCTCGACTAAAACCCACTCCTAGAAATTTTTGCGATTGGGGTCGATACCTTTGAAATAAGTGTCAACACCCACACACAGATCAGCCCCTAGATCGCCCCTTTTTCTCAAATAGGTCATCCCTCAGGTCAGCCTCTCCCACAAAAGTACCGACACCTTCCAAGCGAGTGTCGACCCCTTCTTGTGCCATCACAGAACTTTCCAAAAATCATCCTTTCTATTTTTCTGAGATAATGTCGACACCTCTCATACAAGTGTCGACCCCTTTACCTGGGTTTCAGAAATTTTAGTTTCATATTCTGCTTACAACTGCTCACAGCTTTACTCAATACTCTGCTTATTTACTTTACTTAATACTCTGCTTATTTTACTCTCTCATTTATTTTACTCTTCATTAACTTTAAAATATAAATGTAAATAAGAAACACCCCCTATTTGAATTCAATAAAAATATCAGAAAAATTAAAATCCTCAAGAATTAGATATCAAAATTTGGGTTCTGGTTCAAATTTCTTTAAATCTAAAACTTTTAAAACTTTTCTCCTTCATAATGAATAGGTTAAAGGGTCTAAGGATTCATCAAAAATCAATCTACGACTCACCAACATCTAAGAATCAATTACCGCTAATTTTAGTTTTAAGAAAAATCATATTTTATATAGCTCTACAAATAGGTGCTACTTTTAGACTTAAAAAATTTTCAGAACTTGAAATGATATATAGTCATAATTTACTCTAAAATGGCCTCAACAATCCTTAACAAGGTAAGTTTAATTCAAAGTAATTCATAATGAAGATTAAGTGGCTCAAATATACCATAAATAAATCAATAAGCCACACATACCTGAACATGAATCTTTTATTCTATTATTTTGTTGGTCCGGGATGTTACATTTTCAATGGCTAGTTTTTTGCTACAACAGCTAGTCCAAGCTTTCTAATGATCAAAACCTATTCTTCAACAACTTTCAAGCCTATTAAGTGCTAGAGAATCATTTGGGAAAGTAAGAAAAGAGGATCAAAGTCAAAAACATTAATTCAAGTTTGAGTGAGCTATATTGAATATCCTTAAAAAAAAAAGAAAAAAGAGAAAAGTGCATATAATTTTGAGAGCTTTTAAGAGTAATCATTACCAGCATCTTCTACATCCTCTCAAGCATCATTCAAGAGAAGTTAAAGCTTCATTTGATCAATTTAACAATAACTTCTCCATGCTCCAAATGAGTTCTTTTGGTGTTTTATGTGTTCTAGAATTCATATCTTGTATTTTATTTTCTATATAAGTTTCTTTGCAAGAAAAGAACTTAGAGATTAGGCTCATCCAAGCTTAAATTGGATATTGTAGGTTTTAGTTTATGAGCTCATAAAATCAACTAGATTGATAGTAAGCTCAAAAAACTATTGACGTAAGATTTTGGTTGGTAATCCCAAAAATCAACTAGGTTTGTTTATAAGCTTGAAAAAATAAATGCATTATAATTGAGCTGATTATTATGAAATTTTTAAGGAGAGCTTGGAAAGTGGATATAGGTACGGAATTGCACCGAACCATTATAAATCTTCTTATGTTTGTATTGTGCTTTGCTCTCTTTATCTTCTTACATTTCTTGCTCCTAATTCTTGCTTTACACTAGCTTAATTCTTGCATAGTTTTACTTACATTTTGATTTCACTCTGCATATATTAATCACATCACAATCACTCAGATAAATTCAAATTGAAGCACATTATTATTTAGATTGTAAATTTGGTTAAATTTCTTTTAAGAACTCAATTCAATACCCCCCTCCCCTCGGGTTGCTATCTCTAGGCAACAGTTGAAGCCCAAAGCATGGTTTTGTCTGAGAGCTAATGCTCTTTTTTATAGGCAACTCTATGCACTAAAGCCTTCTTTAACTATTAAGTAATAATATTACCGATTTAGGCTTTCCCTAACTTATTTAAATCAAAACAAACAAAAAAAAAAAATAACATCTACAAAAAAATAAATGGATATAATCAAATTTCATATTTTATTATAATGAATAGCAATTTCTAGTGAAATAAAAATCATGATAATTTCTAAACATTAGTTCATCAAATTAACAAAGTTAAAATTTTGAAGGGAATGGAATTGGTATCATCGTCAACTTGCTAAATAGTTGTTTATCAACCAATATAAGTGATATATTGATGAACATCATTTCTAATTTTTTTAAAAGTAATATTAAGTTTTTCAAGAAAATAAATATTTTCTTCAATAAGCAGATTCTTAAACTATGTGTCATCTTACTTTTGCATTGACACCTACATTAAAGTTCTCTACATTAAAAAAAAAAAAAAAAACAAAACAAAACAAAAAAACAAAAAAACTCTATAAGAACATGATCATGTATACATATTTCTAAAAAAAATCAAAAATAGATTATTAATAATTATGATAACCTTTTCATCAATCAGAGTATAATTAACACTTATCAACTAATTTTTGATATTAGGATTTATCAAATCCCATATTCCTGCCAACTTAATCTTGATTTTCCTGATGCCCTTTTCCAAGGATAAAGTTGCTAATAAACTATATCCATATCCTATACTACTCTCCTCACAGAAATAATATAACTCCATATATATATAATAAGGCATGAATCTATGAAAAATAAAATACATATTAAGCTACCATATAAAATTACATAATGGAAAAGATATCTGAAAGAAGGCTATAAAAAAAAAATTATAAATAATGTTTCTCATATAATCTTCAAATACAATATATTTGTTCTTCATCGGAATCTTTAGCTTGTGACATATCATTACATGTGAAACAATAACATAAAATTCATCATGAGAAAATGTTGGCTTAGGCAAGTACAATCCTCTACCAAAAATTATCTTCTTTTAAAAATAAATGGCTATTTTGTTTTCATTACCTGCATTAATTATAATTGGCAATATATAAACTCCATTACCAATATGACTAGTAGTGATAATTATTGCTTCGATTGTCTTTGTGGTTAATGGAGTTGTTATCCACCTAAAACCATAAAAAAGGTCCAAGCTTTGATTGATATTCTACACAACATTATTGGAGCATTTGTTTCTAGTCTCAAATCATGATATGGGATACAATTGAACTTCAGAGAGTTTAAAAACTTAGTAGGATAGAGAATATCTTTAGGAACAGCATCCATTGATATTTTACATATTATATCAATACTTAGATATTTCTTTTCTTCTGTTGGCATTGAAGAAAGTAAATATATATTGATTTTATTAATCATTTCATTCGCAGGTGTGATGATAGCTTTCTATTTCAAATATAAAAGATCATTATAATTTTTTTTCAAAATTGGAATAAATTGCAAAAGCAATACAATGAATATGATTTTTCTCACTTTCTATAAGCAAGTCATCTGTGATTTTTATCCAACTTGCTTCTTCTTCTTCATTGTTTAATTTAATGACAAATACTTTTTCATAACCAATATCTAAAATCCATTTGCTAAAATCAAGTATCAATATTCTAGATTCTTCATCAATATCATGATCCAACAACTGCATATTCTTTCAAAAGATAAATTTTGGAATATATTCCTATAAATATGATTGACTTATCAATTGATCAATTATTTCTTCCTTACCTCTTCTAATGACAATTGAAAAAATTATCTAAAATTTTCTCCAAGAAGTATGGTATTTTAATCGAATGATTTTTATTCAACATCTAAATCTTCCATTTTCAAAACATCTTGTAAGGATCTATCAAAAGCCTTAAAATATTTTTTATGATTCATTGGAGCTTTATCTTAAACCATTAAACTTGTAGATTCGATTAATTTTGCAAATCCCCTTTTTAGTTTCATATATAGAGCACTCATCAATCTAGATTGATATCTTAAATCTTGAAAATACTGTCCATCCATCAAATAGCAATAGTGATGCTATTTTATAAGAAGCAACAACTAGAATAGCAATACCTTTAGAGTGAATTTTCAAAACTATCATTTACCAAAGATAGGTTTTACCAATTCCTTCATATTTATAAATAGAGAATAATTCACCTTTATGTTTATTTATGGCATCCAAAACAACATTATAAATTACGCCTGTTCATTGTTTAACTTCTTAATAATACCTAATGTTCCTAGTGTTGTTCATGAAAATTATAATCTAATCTTCTGCTATGATTCTATCAAGCATTGGAAGATTATAGCCAGAAAGAGAACTACAATGTTTATTAAATAATTTCTCTAATTTAAATAAAATATGATATTTTAGTTATAACTCAAGAATATACAAATTAGGCAGCTCTAAGCATCTCTTAATCTACATATGACTTGTTTGATAACTTGTTTGATTCAATAATCTCATAGTAAATAATCAAAGTAATAAAAAGTTATCTTAATTCAAATATTGTCATCCAATGTGAAGCTTCTTCCAATACTTCATATCATTCTCTTTGATTACATAATAATCTAAGAGCATTATATGCAGATTGAAATATAGAATATATGATGCCATTTAGAGTTCTAATCTCATCATATTTTTTTGGTCCTTTTATCACATATAAAAGCATTCTTAAATAATGTAGTTCATCCAAACTGGGATGAATATAAACAATCTTGCCAATCTATTTTTTTATTTTCTTATATTTGAAATTTTATCTTTAGAATTCCATAGCCATTTTACAGGAAATTTAACATATGTTAGTTCCCTAACATTTTCAAATATTTTGTCGGTCTATACCCATTTTGTAAACATTATTGTTCATAGGTATTTCCTATTAAGAACAGATGATAAATTCCCATATCCATAATAAGTAACTGTATTTATATATAAAAGATGCACAACCAAATATTCAATTGTTGATTCTCTAAAATAAATATCAAATTAAAATAATCTCCATACAGCTTCATATGCCACTAAATATTTAGATAAATTTTGACTTCATCAAATTATTCAAATTATCTTTTTTCGATATCATTGCAAATCAAAATACTTTCTATTATAACAAATATTTCTTGTCAATACTTTTATTCATATATCTAAATAAATATTTAATCATCCTTGATTTATTGCACATTTCAACTTTAATATGTGCCAATAATAAATTATCAAATCTAAATTACATGGAACAACAAATTTGTTATTAAGTTCAACACCATTTTTCACAACACATCATCCATTATTTCTTCTTCTATAAATGGCAAAACCTTTTCATCGATTGCTATCTCTGCTCAAATTTTTTTTGGAAAATATTTTGAATAATAACCTTTCACCATGAGTGGTGATCTAGGAATATTGTACAATCTATATTGACTATGCATCATAAATTTTGTAATAATTTCATATCCAACTATATTTTTATTTTTATCATGTATTTTCACATAAATTATAGAATTTATATATGTTGATGTTGGATAGGCATGATCCGCATCCAACTAAAGTAAAATAAAAACATGCAATAAAGCATGCTTTTAAAATTCTATTGTATATAAAGCTACAAATGACAAATAATAATAATAATAATAATAATAATAATTCTATCAAAATATTTATTGTGATTACATAGATGAATAAATTTGAAAAACTCAACCACATTAAGTTTGACAATACTCAAAACAGGTTTTCCAAAATATCATCATTTTGTAATATCTAATATTAATTCTTCAAGTTTTATTTTAAAAACTTGCTAATAACATCAAATCTATATTTTGGTCTTTATCCAAGAGTTAAATTCCAAATAGACTGACTTTCTAGCCATTAAGCAATATAGATAAATATAATAAATGGATCAGTATGTCCATACAACCTATAAATTACTACTGCATTTTGATAATTTTGAATCATATATTTAAGATATTCAATAAAACTTGATGGTAATACAATTCTTTTTCCAATTGCATTACCATTAGCATCACCTTTTATAACTGTATTTTTAATCCCTTTAGAAATTTCTACTCTAAGATTTTTCTACTTCCTTCAAATATAATCAAGTCTTTCTTTTTCAATATATGAAAAAGCACTAATAATATACTAGTAATAATCTTCCTCTTATTAATATTTTTCCTTAATTAATTCTCTATTATAGTCTATAGGCATAAAATTCTCTCATAGTAACCTACTATCTATAAATTAGATATTTATATAAATCATCTTTATATTTAATATCAATTCTAAAAATATTTTATTAAATAGAAATTAGAATTGGATGCTGCATAGTCATAAAGCTAGGGTAAAAATCATCAATATGCTTCAATCCTTCTATTTTATATGCAATAATAATATCATACTAATGATCTATCTAGCCTAAATTACCAACAATCAAATCTGCTATTTTCAAGCATGAAGGAGTATTATATTGCAAACCATTTTTCTAACATTTGCACAACAATCTAAACTATATGGGTAAAAACTCCAATTATTTGAAACAATCTCTAACCATTTTGAAAGCATTAACAATTTGATTTTCATGATCAAACATCTTTATTAATCCTCCTATGATTTCTTCATCTAGACATAAGGAACTATAATTCATATTTAATGCTTTTATTTTATTATTAACTTCATTTTCTCAATCATATATATATATATATATATATATATATATATATATATATATATATATATATATATATATATATATATATATATATATATATATATATATATATATATATATATAGTTAAGCAAATTTAGGCTTCTCTCCATCTATTGAAAGGAGCAAATCCATTCTCTGATGATTTTGGCCATCAATTTGGAACATATATGATCCTGATTTATTCTTAATTTTATTATCAATTTTTACTCTAATTTATGTAAATGCACATGCAACGTTATATACTCTAACGTTCTCTAAAAATCTTGAGGCATTTCTCTCTCCACCATAATCTAATAAGCTATCCAATATAGGTTAGAGCAATCGAGGACCCACTCTTTTTTCTCAACAGCACAAAGTAAAGTTGTGTTATGTGATTTATGTATACATTCTTTATATCAGAATAAAACTCCATAAAATTGACATTGATTTTGAGCAATCCAATATTCAATGCCTCACCAAATTTTTCTACAAAAAAATGAATAATCCACTATAAAAAAATTATGTAAAATTTGTTATTACTACATGCAAGGCTTACTCTGTCTTTCAAAACATGATGTACTAGGCTTGAATTGATAAAAATATGATTGATTGGCTGACATAATATTAAAATCTCAATCTTCATGAACTATTGTTAAAAATAATAATAAACCTTATTAACAAATATCATATATATGCCAATTAATTATTTTATTATTAAACAAATAAAATATTCCTTGATTTCATTGACATAGCATCTCTTTTTCTTTCTTAAAAAAAAATATATCATCTAAAATAGTTCTTTCACTTACATTAAGTCCACAAACTACTTTGCTTGCATCTTCAACAATAATAGCTTGCTCAATTTGATTGGAAATCCAAAGCCTTTTGTTGCCCAAGGATGGCTATGCAAGGGAGGTGAATTGGATATTTAAAAATTTTAAACTTTGATTATGCTGAATTTTAATATTGTGTGCTTAGTGAAATAATATAGAGCACAAGTATAGAATAAGAGCAATATAAATAACTCAATACAAACACAAAAGCTAAATTTTTATAGTGGTTCGACACTAAATTCGGCAC
The DNA here is from genome assembly GCA_006176705.1 of Cocos nucifera. Lineage (NCBI taxonomy): Eukaryota > Viridiplantae > Streptophyta > Magnoliopsida > Arecales > Arecaceae > Cocos > Cocos nucifera. Next base: position 1,334,123 of record QRFJ01000105.1, on the reverse strand, counting down.
CTACGTCCACTCTCCAAGTAAACCACTTGAGAATTCAACTATAATCACTCAAGTGATTATAGTTTGATTATTTTTTTTGGATTCATAATTCAATTTGATTGATTTTGACTTAGGCTCACCAACTATAATCTTTATAATAATTATTTTTTCGGGCTAACAATCAACCCCGATTGATTTTGTGCTTGGCTCATCAATCAAACATCTACAATTTTCAATTATAGGCTTGGACCAACCCAAGTTTCTCACCTCAAGAAACTTGTAAACAAATAACAATACAATCACAATAATTAAAAGAATTTAGAAATAAAAACTTAATAAAGCCCAAAAGAAGAGTTTATGAATTAAAGGCTTATTTGCTTTGCTTTTCTTCTTAAATGCTTGAGAGAAGTTGGTAGAGCTCTTCAAAGATTGTGCCTTGACTTTTTTCATTTTGAAGATTATTGGAAAGATAGAATAATCTCCAAAAAAACTCTTCCTTTACTTCACTAAATGGCTCTTTCAATGAATGAACTGAAAGTAGACTTGAAAGCTCTTCAATAATTATTCCAAAAGTTCTTCTTGAAGTTCTTTTAATGTTTCTTTTATATTTCAAGGCTTTTCTACCACTCTAAAATATCTGGTTAAATCTAGCTATTGAAAAAAGTTAAGACTAAAAAGTGTAATTTTGAAAAAACTAACCATTATAGTGACTTAGTTGACTAATTTTCTCTAAGTCAACTAAATTTTTTACTTAGTCGACTAAAACTCAGACTTAGTCGACTATGTATCAGGTGAATAAGAAATGGCTTTACTATCTTATGAAGCTTATCTGTGATTAAGTCGACTAACTTTCTAAATTGGTCGACTAAGTTCGCCGGGCCCTGAATTTTAGTCTTTTTGTGCTTTTTGTATTGTTGTTGTCCTTTGAAACTGAATCAACTAACTCTTGACTTAGTCAACTAAGACTCTTGGATCTTGAATTTTAATTTTTTTGTGCTTTTTGTCTTCTACTGTCCTCTGAAATTGAGTCGACTAACTCCCAGACTTAGCCGACTAAGTCTCTTAGATCTTGAATTTTGATCTTTCTGTATTTTTTGTATTCTGATGTTCTCTAAAATGGAGTCAACTAACTCCTAACTAAGTCGACTAAGACTGTGTGCCAAGCATACCATGAGGTTTTTAGCAGTCTTTCTTCTCTAATTTTATTTGTAGGTTAGACTTGCAATCTAAACTTGATTTAACTCGTATTAACCATTCTTTTTAAGTTATGTCAAGTCTAGATTTTCTTCAAGGACCTCTTGATTGGTGGTACTCTATTTAATTGATGAAAGTCACTTAAAATATTATAAATACTTAAAATTTAAGCTACATCTCCTTAAAAATAATATTAGTAACTTAATAAACTATACTCAAATAATTTTGTTATCATCAAAATCAATCTAGAGGTCAACAATTTTCTCCTTTTTAATGATGATAAAAACCCTTTTAGTATACTTTTCTTTCAAATTTCAATATAATTTTATATGGTCAATCTATATTCAATATATTCATTCAAATTTTATCAAATTTCACATGCTCCCCCTGAATATGATAACTATGTTCAGATTAATTTCATATTTTATATTTACTTCCCCTTAATATGTGCCAATTAATTTTTAAGGTTTCAATATACACCTTTTCATATTTGAATCAATCAAATGCTTTAAATTACACTTATTATACATTGAGTTTGCAAATAAATTATACTCATTATTATCTTTCTCTCTCTTTTTGTCATTATCAAAAAGATAAACATTATTAATTAAGGGCACTACACGTTATACAATAGAGACAATTGATCATATATTACACATGCCAATGAGGAAAATAAGGAACTTCATTCATATATGTTAAAAGTTTGAACATAAACATAAAGATAAGGCCAAATGGGTATACATCAAAGATCAAAAAGGAGCTTAAACTATAACAAGTACTAGGTCAAATACAAAAAAGATGTTTAAGCTCAAAGGTATGCAACTATATATGGCCTAGTCTAAGGTGGGGTTTGGATGAGTCGAGGAGGATGAATGCATAGTCATCAAAGAATGTTGCCTCGCAAGGACACACTCCACAACACTCTCTACCAAAGAAAGGAGTCGACCAGACACTTCATCAATAATACAGTGCACAATATCCACAATCTAATCTTCCTCAAGATAAACTGATACGGGGGGCACTGGCCAAGCAGATGGACCTATAGATCACGGCACAGGCTCAGACATTGGTATGAGCTCTTCTTCATCATCGACCTTGACCCATTGCCCATTTACTTTTCTAAAACCCATCATCTTCAAGGAGTTTTCATCATAGGTGTCAAAGTACTTCATTCTTTAAATGATTCACCCTTTATATCTACACCAAACTCTCTAAAGATAAGGGTGAGGAATTTTTCATAGGGTAAAGTAGGCTTAGCTCTTATCCTTGTTCTTGCATAGTCTTCATCATCAGGGCAAAAAAATTAAATTTCTCCTTCTTCAGTATGTGATACAAGATCTCCATATCATTTCTCATTACATAATCAAAACGGCCAATTCTGGAGATAAAAATTTTGCAAACCATATGATGGAGAAGACGATACTCGGTACTCAAGTTTTTTGCCAAAATTTCTTCAAAATCTAATGAATCTTCTCTATTGAACTATAGACGCAATCCTTCTTTACGATCATCAAATCTTTCTACCTCTTCGATGGGAGTTTTTAGCAGCTCTCCTAATTTTTTAACTAACAAAACAATCTTAACTCCTTTTACCTCAGTCTCTAATGATTGTATACTAATATTTGCATTCCCATAAAACTCTCTCACCAAATTCGGATAAGTGGGCAATTTTAGCAAGCAAAGATACTCCCACCCTTGAAATTTGATGCATTCCCCAATTTCAAATCATTATTTTTTAAAAAAGTTAAAGTCTATTTTTCTTTCAGTGGTCACTGCCCTTGAAGAAAATAGTATTACCTTCGAGGGAGATGGTGTGGCATGAGTTAGGGATTGAACGGGGATAGAAAATGGAGTGAACTGATGAGGAGGAGAGAATGATGGAGTAGCAGCACCTTGAGCAGTTGAAGGAGGAGAAGAGGGAGGTGAAGACACGGCTGGAGGAGCAGGAACCAGACTGGATTGGGATGGCTTAGATGTACCCATGCGATACTTGTTCGGCATTCGTACATTTGATTTTGAAGGGGCGTTATCTTAGGATGCATGCATAACTTCTTCTTCCTCGGTGCCATGGATCCAAATTCTCTCAATTAGGGGTTTTAGGTCTTTGATTTGGGATTTTTCAGAGAGAAAAATGATGCCCTAGGGTTTGAAGGTGGGATGGATAAAAGAAAATGAGAAAAGAATAGTCACTATCCCATGGGAAGTTTTGTTTTTTTAAAAAATAGGACTATCGACTCTTAGCCGACTAAGATTAAGTTCTGAGTCGACTAAGTCTGGGTCGACTAAGATTTTTAACTTAGCCAACTCAGTCTAGCACAGAGCTAAATAGTTAAAGTTTTCATCCAAGAAATTTGCAATGAAACATATCTTTTCTAATGAAATTTAAACATAAATGATTCAAAAAAATTCATCACATTACAACAATCATTTTATCATACAACCATATTCAATAATTTTAACAATATGGATCAAATAAACCTAATTGCTTTCTTATGGCATAGAATCTTTCTTCATTCAAAGGTTTAGTAAAAATATCAATAATTTGATTTTCAATTGGCACAAACTCAAGAGTTATGTTATTATTTTGTATATGATCTTTGATAAAATGATATCTAGCCTCTATATATTTTGTTCTTGAGTATAATATTGGATTCTTTGTTAGATTTATAGCACTAGTATTGTCATATTGAATAGGAATATTGTTACAAGTGATACCATAGTCTTTTAGTTGTTATTTGATCTATAATAGTTGAGCACAATAACTCTCAGCAGTAATATATTCGGCTTCTGCCATAGATAAAGCTGTTGAGTTTTGTTTTTCACTAAACCATGAGATCAAATTCATTCTTTGAAATTAATATATTCCACTTGTACTCTTCCTATCTAAGCAACAACTAGTAAAATCTGAATCACTATATTTAATTAAATCTAGTGAAGATTATTTTGAGTACCATAAGCCTACATCTTGAGTATTTATCAAGTACTTAAAAATTATCTTAACTACAGCTAGATATGATTTTTTAGGATTTGATTAATATCATGCACATATGCATTCATTAAATATTATATTAGGTCTCTTTGCAGTCAAATAAAGTAAAGATCTAATCATACCTCAATATAACTTAGGATCTACTGTTTTTTTTTTGCATCTTGGTCAAGAACTTATGCTCGTAGGGGTGCCACTTCCTCTAATATTCTCCATCCTAAATTTTTTAATATTTTTTTTATATATTTGCTTTGGTCAATGAAGATCTTCTCATGTGATTGCTTGATTTAGAGTCCAAGAAAAAAAATTGAACTCTTCCATCATACTCATCTCGAACTCTCCTTGCATAAAACTAGCAAATTTTCAACACAAAGCCTCATTAATAGCTCCAAACATAATATCATTAACATATAATTTCATGATTAATAGATTATTTAATTTTTTAATAAATAATATTTTATCTAGATTATCTCTTTTAAAATTATTATTTAATAAAAATTTGCTCAATCTATCATACCAAGACCTAGGAGCTTATTTTAATCTATATAGTGCTTTCTTAAGCCTATAGAAATAATTAGGCAATCTTGATTTTCAAAACCTAAAAGTTGTTCTACATAAACTTCTTCCTCAATTAATCCATTCAAGAATGTACTTTTTATATCCATTTGAAAAAGTTTAAAATTCATAAAACAAGCAAATGATAGGAGCAATCTAATAGCTTCAAGTCTAATTACGAGTGTAAAAGATTCATCAAAATCAATTTCTTCTTTTTGATTATATCCTTATGCAACCAATCTAGCCTTATTTCTAGTTATATTATCTTTTTCATCAAATTTATTTCTAAAGATCTATTTGATACTAATTACAAGAAAGTTTTTAGATCTTTCAACTAGTTCCTAAACTTTATTTCTTTTAAATTGGTTTAACTCTTCTTGTATTGCTAATATCTAATTTGGATCCTTTTCAGCTTCAATTATATTCTTAGGTTCTAAGTGAGAAATAAATGCAACATAATTCATAGCTTCTCTAAGAGATGATCTAATTTTAATTTCATGAGATAGATCTCCTATAATTAATTTCTTAGAATGATTGTGATCATACCTCCATTCTTTGGGTAGATTAGATGTATCTTATTCTTCTTGAGATTGTGGCTCTCCTTCTTCAACATCTTATTTTTCACTTTTTTTTCTTATGAAGGAGTATCTTCAAGTTTATATTTTTTAATTTTTTTTAAGATTATCTGCATTTATATTAAGTTCTTCTTCTCTTACTTTAAGAGAGTTAGATTCATCAAAGATGACATGCATAAATTTTTCTACAACTAATATTCTTTTATTAAATACTCTATATACTCTACTATTTGTTAAATAACCTAGAAAAATGCCTTCATCTGATTTTGCATTAAATTTATTCAATTTATCTTTTTCATTTATCAAAATGAAACATCTACTGAAAGGAATATACCCTCAAGCCAATCAAAATATATATTTTGATGGAATATTCCTTATCTTTCAAACTCATGTAATGACATTTTTAAATAAATAAAGATATTTATTACATCATATGTTGCATCTTAATTATTTATTTAAGATTATGATGAATTTCATAAATTAGGGCTATGATTTTAGGATTATGATAAGATCATACCAGTGAGATCTAAAATTTTAAAATTCTAATTTAAATATTTTTGATCAATGGAACATTGAGTTAGAGATCAATATTTTTAGTAAGACTGGCACATCCTATGTATGCTCGATGGAGAGGATGATTGATCTCACAATCACTTGTGTATGATACTAATATAAGAATGTAGATGTTCATTAGAGAATAAGTTTACTGAATTAATCCAACTTGAGAACATGCAATGGAGTCTTATCTACATATTAATAAATGGTTCTTATAGTGAGAGTTGTGCATGTAATCCTTTGACCTGAGACCATCATAGAACCTTATATGTATGAATCCATATTTTGGTTCATGCTCATTCATGACTCAGTCATATATGGGATGATCTGGATATGATGGATTATATATAATGGTTGTGAGTAGGTTAACATGAAATCGATCACTCATAGTAAGAGGAGATCGCATCCTGCTTGCTTCAATCAAATGATGATTCATAAAGTCTTTGATCAAAGCATGATAAAAATTAGAAATAGTTTCTAATATTTTATTAATCAAATGATTATTATAAGATTGAAAGAAATATAAATATGATATTGAACTTGACATATTTTCATATCTAGAGTCGTATTCGGGATGCAGGAAGATCAAAAGATCCTGTTGCATGGTAACTTTCCACTGAAGGATATTTTTGGTATTTCAATCAAAATTTTATATCTTCTAGGTAGACATGATACATTGCTAGACGTCAATCTTATCTTATGAATTTGATCGAATTAAAGAGATTAATTTGATCATTAATTAGAAAGTATTCTAATTGGTCAAAAATGGGTAAACTAGTTTTAACCTAAATCAATTTGGTTGAGTTCTAACCAAATTAGGTTAACTTGCACTCGGACCCACTGCTAGCTAGATATAGAATCCAATGGGTCACACAAAAGAGAATTGATTAGAGATCTAATTGGATTAGATAATGTTTGCAAGTTGAACATGCTAGCACATGTTGCAAACCCTAGCATCTAGATTTGAATTGGATTTGAATCAGATTTTGATTTGAGCTAATTTAGATCTAATTTGAGCCAAATCAGATTTGATTTTGACTTGGGTGTAGCCTAGGCTTATTAGGCTTGCTATTGGGTGCCTCCTACCTGAGTACCACATGCCAGAGACTCTTTCTCTTGGCATGCGGGAATTGTTTTGTACGCTAGGACTTGTAGGCGCATAAAATTTGTTAGCGCCACATTTAAGATATGTTATCCATTTATTTTTTTACGTAACTTTAGTTACGTGGTTTTAAATCTAAGAAGGGGCACAGAAGAGTCCTTCTGCCTTTGAACCTCTACATAGAATATTTGAAAAATTGGATAAGATAAGAGTCCTAGCCGTCCCTCCTTCTTGGAGCCCCTTGGACTAAGTCTAAGGTTGACTTTTCTTCTATTCACACATGCCATCCTTATCTTCATGCCCCATCTAAAGTTGGTGAACATAATAAAGGCCTTTGGATGGACTTATGATCAAATCACAACCCTACAAAGGTGGCGCCAATCAGAAATGAAACTATGCGACTTTTCAAAAATAACAGAGAATTATTTTTCGAAGAGTCCTTCTACGCGAAACAACTCTTAAATTTAATTTTCCTTGCTTCCACGTGGCTTGATTTTTTAAATGAACATGAGATGATGGAATGGGCATGAGATATGCCTATGGAGAAGGTGTGAGAAATTAGAGGAGGTGCCCCTACATATATTATATATAGGGGCGCACTCCGGGAGTCCAAGGCATTCAGAACTCTCTCCTTCTTTTTTACATACTCTCCCTAATTGTTCAATTTCTCTCTTCCTTTCCTTGTTAAGACAAAATCTTATTAAAGGACAAGAGGTCTGCTTTAGGACAAGGACTTAGAAAGAGAGTAAAGAAAGACAAGGAGAATAAAAAGAAAGAAAATGGTAGGCCAGGAGGGTGACAGCAAAGGTTAAGGAAGGTTATGCCCAAATAATTAAAATTCTTATCATAAGAACTTTAATTAAAATAATCAAAGGTGCTAGTGGCTTGATCGAGTCCCCATGTGGATTAACATTGGAGGATGAATACGTGAGAATCTGATGGAACCCCTGACGGATTACTGTCAGCAATCAGGGTCAAGTTAGGATTAAGCAATCAGAGGTATGTTCCAATATCCTAATTTATGTTATAATACATATGATATAATTTAAATTCTAATAAGGTGATCCTAGGGCTCGAGTTTAGTTTTATGATTTCATAATTTTTGCTTTGAAATCCATGCTTCCATCCTGTACACCAAACCCTACATCTACATCCAAAAACTTTGAAATATGAAACATTAAGTTTCTTTCCTTTGTAAAGTTTATATGAAGTTTTCTTCAAAATAGGTCTAATTAGGGCTCTATTTAACACATAGCATGCAGTGTTAAATACATTCATCCAAAAATATTTTAGAAGGTTACTTTTACAAAGCATGGTCTGTGCCATTTCAATTAATATTCTATTCTTTCTTTCTATTACCTCATTTTATTGAGATGTTCTAGGGGCTGAAAAATTATGATTAATTTTATTTTTAGAGCAAAAATTTTTAAACTTTTGATTTTCAAATTCTATCCCATGATCACTTCTTATATACAAAATATTATATTTTTTTATTATTTTATTAAATATATCGATAAATATATCAAAGGCGTTATCTTTATGAGATAAAAATAAAATCCAAGTATATCTTGAACAATCATCAATTATAACAAAGCCATACCTTTTTCCTCCTAGACTAGTAGTGAAATTGATCTAAATAAATCTATATGAAGTAACTCTAGAGGTCTAGTTATTAAAATAATATTTTTAGATTTGAAAGAGGATTTTGTTTATTTACCAAGTTAATATGCTTTGCAAATTTTATTCATTTCAAAATTTATTTTGGATAAGCCTTTTACTAAGTCAAGCTTAATTAGTCTAGACAATGAATCCATGCTTGCATGACCTAGCCTATTATGCCATATCCAACTAGATCCATTTACTTTAGCATTCATAGCAACAAGACATTCAATGTTTTCATTTTTGAGTTCATTAAAATTAACTATATAAACATTGCATGTCTTTTTCCGATGGATTTAATACTATCATCAAATGAACTAGTTACTAAGCAATGAGATGATTTAAATAAGAGATTAAAACTTCTACCGCATAGTTGACTAATACTAAGTAAGTTATGCATTAAACCTTTAACTAATAAAATATTTTCTATACAAGTGGAGGGTATAATCAAGATGTTACTGAGACCAATAATCTTACCTTTACCATTGTCTCCAAACATCACCACATCTTTATCCTTTGCTTCAGAGAGATAAATTGAGATCTATCTTCCATCATGTGCCTCGAGCATCTGCTATTTAGGTACCATCATTTTTAGCTCTTACAGATGCCAAGCATACCTCATCATCATCAAGTGCCATAAGACAAAGGTTTGTCTTTTCTTCTCTTTGATATTCTTCCTTACTTGAAGAAGAGTCCTCATCATTGCTCCATGTGACTTTGTATGCTTTCTTCTTTAGTTTCTTAGAACTTTTCCTCAATATAGAATAATCCATCCGAAAGTGGCTGGGCTTCTTGCATTCATAGCAAAGAGATGGTTGTTTTTTCTCTTTTTCTTTCTCTTCCTATTTGCTATCATCTCCCTTGTTGTACTTTCTTCTAGGTTCAAATTTCTTCCTTTTTCTCATAAACTTTTTGAATCTTCTTGCTATCATGGCCATTTTCTCATCATCTTTTAAGTTTTCTTTGGAATCACTTTCTTCTTCATAGATGGTAGCAGCTTTAAGGGCTATGCTTTTCTTTTTCTTCACCTCTTCTTCCTTTTCTTGGTCATATTTAGCTCATGGATCATAAAAAAATCAATAAACTCTTCCAATGCCAACTTATCTAAGTCCTTTGCTTCTTGAATAGTAGTCACTTTTGGCTCCTAATTCTTTAGTAAGGATCTAAGAATTTTATGCACAACATCACTATTAAAATAGTTTTTTCCAAGGCTCTTTAAACCATTTAAGATATCGATGAATCTTGTGAACATTTTGGTGATGATTTCATGTGGCTCTATTTTGAATAATTTATACTTTGTACCAATATGTTTATCTTAGATTCCTTGACTTGATTAGTATCTTCATTGGTAACTTCAAGTCTATCATAAATTTCTTTGGTGAATAAACATGTTGATATCCTATTAAACTTATTTACATTTAAAGCATAATATAACATATTCATAGCTCTGGCATTGAGTTGTGCTTCTCTTTTATCTTGTTCATCACAATTCTTTTTAGATTTTGGAATGGAGATTCCATTAATTATGATTGTGGGTGTGTAAGAGCTTTTTACTATAACATTCCACATGTCATAGCCTTGTGCTTGAATAAATATTCTCATTCTTATTTTCGAATAGGTATAATTGGTCCCATTGAAAAGCAGGGGTCTATTGGTTGATTGCCCTTCAACCAATGAAGTTCTAATTAGAGTTGCCATTAAATCTTTAGTTCTATAATCGTTAGGTCAATAATCAATATTAAAGTACTTACTCTGATACCACTTATTGTCCAAAAATGGCTACCCAAGAGGAGGGTGAATTGGATATTTAAAATTTTAAACTTTGATTATGCTAAATTTTAATATTGTATGCTTGGTAAAATAATATAAAGCATAAGTATTAAACAAAAGCAATATAAATAACTCAACATAAACACAAAAGGCCCAGCTTTTATAGTGGTTCGACATCAAACTCAACACCTACATCTACTACCCAAGTAAATCACTTAAGAATCCAACTATAATCACTCAATTGATTATAGTTCAATTATTTTTTTGGGGGTTCATAATCTAACTTGATTGATTTTGACTTAGGCTCGCCAATTACAACATGTACAATGATTATTTTTTGGGCTAACAATAAATCCTGATTGGTTTTGTGCTTAGCTCATCAATCAAACCTTTACAATATTCAACTCTAGGCCTAGATCAGTCCAAGTTTCTTACCCCAAAAAACTTGTAAACAAATAACAATACAATCACAATAATTAAAAGAGTTTAAAAATAAAAACTTAATGAAGCCCAAAAGAAGAGTTTGTAAATTGAAGACTTGTTTGCTTTGCTCTTCTTCTTAAATGCTTAAGAGAAGTTGGTGGAGCTCTTCAAAGATTGTGTCTTGACTTCTCTCACTTTGAAGATGATTGGAAGGATAGAATCATCTCCCAAAAAAAAAAAAACTCTTCCTTCACTTCACTAAATAGCTCTCTCAATGAATGAACTAAAAGTAGACTTGAAAGCTCTTCAATAATTATTTCAAAAGTTTTTCTTGAAGTTCTTTTAATATTTTTTTTTATATTTCAAGACTTTTTCACCTCTCTAAAACACCTGGAGAGGCTCCATTTAATGCCCTAGCCATTAAAAATGTAAATCTAGCCATTAAAAAAAAAAGTTGAGACTGAAAAAGTATAATTTTGGAAAAACTAGTAGTTATAGTAACTGAGTCGAGTAACTTGCTCTGAGTCGACTAAGTTTTTCACTTAGTCGACTAAGACTCAGACTTAGTCGACTATGTATTAGATGATTGAGAAATGGCTTTACTATCTTATGAAGCTTATCTACAACTAAGTCGACTAACTTCTTGACTTGGTCGACTAAGTCTCCTAGGTCCTAAATTTTGATGTTTTTATACTTTCTGCATTGCTATTGTTCTCTGAAACTGAGTCGACTAACTCCTGGCTTAGTCGACTAAGACTCCTGGATCTTGAATTTTGATTTTTCTGTACTTTCTATCTTCTACTGTCCTCTGAGACTGAGTCGACTAACTTCCAAACTTAGCCGACTAAGTTTCTTAGATCTTGAATTTTGATCTTTCTATGCTTTCTATCTTTTGCTATTCTCTAAAATTGAGTCAACTAACTCCTAGCTTAGTCGACTAAGACTATATGCTAAGCGTGCCATAAGATTTTTAGTAGCCTTTTTTTCTCCAATTTTATTTGTAGGCTGGATTAGCAATCTAAACTTGATTTAACTCATATTAACCATTCTTTTTAAGTTACGTCAAGTCTAGATTTTCTTCAAGAATCTCTTAATTGGTGGTATTTCATTTGATTGATGAAAGTCACTTAAAACATTATGAGTACTTGGAACTTAAGCTACACATCCTCAAAAATAATATTAGTAACTTAATAAATTAAATTTGAATACTTTTGTTATCATCAAAATCAATCCAGGGGTCAACAACTTTCATATGTGTTGGAGATAAATCCTGCTCCCATCGAAGTCCAGTCTGATGCTTAGCCTAATGTAACTGATAATCACGAAAAAGCTTCGATCGAAAATTCTTCCTCCAGCAGTCGAAATCCATAGAAAAGCTTCGATCGAGAATTCTTCCTCCAGCAGCCGAACTCCTTTCGGATCCCTCCAACAGCCGAACTCCTTCCAGACTCTCCAGTAGTCAGACTCCTTTCGTACTTCTCCTTCAATTGGACTTCTCCATCAGTCGGACTTCTTTCGAACTTCTCCATCAGTCGGACTCCCTATGGACTTCTCCTTCAGTCGGACTCCTCCATCAGTCGGACTCCATCCAAACTTCTTTTTCAGCCAAACTCCTCCTAGATTTTTTCTTCAGTCGGACTTCTCCATCAGTCAGACTCCTTCTGGACTTCTTCATCAGTTGAACTCCATCCAAATTTTTCCAATGGATTACTTCTAGATTTCAACTAGCATTCCTCCTGGATGATCTCCTCTAACCGTATTCCCTTTAGGAGTCCGAACTCTTATAGAATTGATATATATCAAAGCTCTTCACCAACCAATGCCTGCTTCCTTCAAACTTTGACTATTAAATCTCAACGAATAGGCACATCATGACAACGAACACTACTCTCTGTAACAAACTCCACGTGATCCTAAGTGGCCCACTATCAGATGGTTATGGCTATCACTATCAGTCTGTTATAAATTTCGTCTATAAAAAGAATTCTTCAGATATGTTTTCTCTAAACTTTCTTCTTCTTCCTAAAACTCTACTGAATTCTTTTCTGAGCACTCCATTTCTGTTGGCCAAAAGAGCTGACTTGATCATCGAAGGATCCTACCAGAGCCAGCACCACCGACTCCAAACGAGACTTTATTTTGCAGATCACCGATGGTGATCTCTTCTTTCTCAACTTCAGCTCGATCCGACGTCAATCAGATTCTACACCAACAGGATTGGCGCTAGAGGAAGGACCCATTTGTACACCCTTATTCTTAAAGGAGTGCTCAATCGACCCTGTGGATCTTCTTCTTCAAGATTTATCTCCATCCTCTCCCTCAATCCTAAGAAATACCTCCAAAGAAGGTGACTACCTGAAGATCTATCACTTCTACCGTTAGATCTGAGCCAGATCCATCCATTCCTGCTCCATCATTAGTGCTTCAACCTCCTCCTCCATCGACAGCTATGGTAGATTCAGAGCAGTTTAACATACTGATGCAGTGGGTTTAGGGCCTCACCGAAATGGTGCAGACCATGCAGCAATCTTTGATGGCAGTTTTGCCAGAAAACCCACTATTGGGATGTCAGAAACCAGTCCTAAGGAGGTGCACTTGGGCTAGCATACCCGTCGTTCCTGGGAAGAAAAAATAGAGAGCAGAGGATCCTTATTCGGATCATGATTTTTTCTCGGAAGAGATCTTTTCCATCTACAATCGAAAGTCTTCCAAGATCTGCGATCGAGATAACGTCCTTGATTAAAAACTATGAGAGATGGATCGACGGATTGAAAAATTTCGTCATGTCGCCCCAACTCACCATGACGACATATGCACCGATCCTCCTTTCTCTTTCTGAATTATGCAAAAGCCCGTTCCACCAAACTTCAAGCTTCCTCAATTTAAAAACTATGATGGAACTTCTGATCTGATCGATCATCTGAAGGTCTTTCAGACCAGATGCTGCTCCATGGTGCACCAGACGTCGTCTTATGTCGAGCTTTCCCATCTACCTTGAAGGGAGCAACAAGAAATTGATACTTAGCATTGAAGTCAGGTACGATCTTCTTCTTTGACTAGATGAGCCATCAGTTTGTGACTCATTTAGTTAGCAGCCGGCATCCCCATCGAGGTTTAGTTTTTCTGTTGAATATCAAGCAAAAGGAGAAAGAATCTATTCTGGCTTATGTCACCCAATTTAATGCTGCTGCATTGGAGGTCCGAAACCTGGACCAATCTATTATAATGGCCACACTCAAGAGCGGCCTTCAGAAGAATGATTTGTTATTCTTCTTGGAGAAGAAGTATCCCAAGGACTTTGTTGATCTGCTAGCTCAGACTGAAGGATATGGCCGAGCGAAAGAAGCCTTCAAGTTGAAGGATGAGGAAGCCGTAGGAGAGCGGCAAGCGGGCGAGTCTAATAAACCCACTACTGATGGAGGGCCGATTGAAGTCCAACTGCACTCACGGACTTCCTCCAAGCGCAAGTGAGCCCGAACTCCTTCTTGAGCTCGTCGTCAAAGAAGCTCCGATAGAAGGGCACGAAGAAGTTCTCCCTCCATAAGGTTTCACAACTATGCCCCCCTGAATGCTCCAAAAGTGTAAGTATTGATGGAGATCAAGGAGAAACTACCGAGGTCCAAAAGGATGTGCACTCACTCTGGCAAGCACAATCCTAGCAAATACTACCTCTACCATCGTGAGCACGGCCACGATACTGAAGAATGCATTCAACTCCAAGACGAGATCAAAGAGCTCATCAGGAGAGGCTAGCTGGGTCGATTCCTCAGACGCCGATCTGAAGTAAGAGAAGATCGGTCGAGGGCACTGCCACGATTAGAACCACCAAGGAGGGAGGAACAATAAGGAGATCGACCATCTCTCAGCATCATCAACACTATCTCTGAGAGACTTCGGAGAAAAGAGGCCAACAAATCTAAGGGATCAGTGAAAAGATGGAGGACTGAAGAACCCATAACCTTCACTGAGATAAATGCATGGAGAGTATAGTTTCAGTATAATGATGTGGTTGAATCTCTTTAAATATAGCAGACTATGATGTATATCACATCCTAGTTGATAATGAAAGTTCGATTGACGTCTTGCCTTATGATACTTTCTCCAAGATGTCAATATTTAATAGTCAGCTTGAACCAATAAACTCCCCACTAGTAGGCTTTGCTGGTGCTGCAGTACCAGTTGAAGGTGTAATAACTCTTGCTGTGCCTGCAGGACAATATCCAAGACAATCCAGAGCGTAGGTGGATTTTCTGGTAGTAAAGGCTCCCTCTACTTATAATACAATTCTCGGCTGACCTGGTCTAAATGCACTTCGAACGGTAGTGCCAACTTATTATTTGAAGATTAAGTTTTTGATAAGTTACAGAATCGGAGAGGTCAGGAGAAATCAAGCTTTAGCAAGGCACTGCTACTCAATTATCCTAAAAAAGGAAGAACAGTCCGACCCTTATCCTATTGACGAGCTAGATGTCCGGGATGACCTCGCGGAACAAAGAGGAGAACCGATGGAAGATCTTATCTCGGTCCTTCTAAATGATGGGAATGCGAAGCATACGGTACAAATTGGCTCCAATCTAGAAGATGAAGTTCGAGAGCAGCTCATCGCCTTTTTATGGAGGAATGCTGATGTCTTCACCTGGGTTTTGGTGAATATGCTTGGGATTGATGCCGAGGTTATGGAACATCGGTTGGTCGTTGATCCCAAGCATCAACCAATGAAAGAAAGAGTTTGAGGCCATGCACCAAAAAGATAGAAGGTAATAGTAGAAGAAGACGATAAGCTTCTCAATGCCGGATTTATTCGAAAATTCAGTTATCCGACTTGGGTCTCTAACATGGTCCTGGTCAAGAAAGCCAGCGGCAAGTGATGGATGTGCATCGACTTTAAAAAGCTGAATAAGGACTGCCTAAAAGACAACTACCCTTTGCCCAGAATCGACCAACTAGTAGACGTGACTTCAGACTACGAGCTCTTCACCTTCATGGATGCCTTCTCTGACTATAACCAAATTCGGATGGCATTAGAGGATGAGGAGAAGACTGCTTTTATTACTAACCGTGGCCTTTACTATTACAGGATCATGTCCTTCAGGCTTAAGAATGCAGGTGCGACTTATCAGCGCTTGATCAATAAAATCTTCAAGAAATAGATCGACCGTAATATGGAGGTTTACGTCGACGACATGCTGGTCAAAAGTCGAATGTCTATCAATCATGTTGCCAACCTTGAAAAGGCTTTCGATGTGCATAGAAAATACATGATGAAGCTAAACCCAACCAGGTGTGCCTTTGGGATAGTCTCAAAAAAAATTTTAGAATTCATGGTCTCGAGATGAGGGATTGAGGCCAATCCGAAGAAAATTTGAGCTATCCAGGAGATGACCGCTCTGAAATCCATCAAAAAAGTTTTGTGCTTGATCGAGAAGGTGGCATCTTTGAATTATTTTATCTCAAGGTCGGCTGAACGTTGCATGTCCTTCTTCTAAATCCTCAGAAAATTGAAAGAATTTTGCTGAACTCAGGAATGCCAAAAGGCATTCGACGAGCTTAAGAACTACCTCGGCTCTCCCCCTACTAGCCAAACCTAAATCTGGAGAGGAGCTATTTCTCTATCTTGCAGTCTCCCCTGTGGCTCTAGCGGCAGTCCTGATCAAAGAAGAGGTAAAAGTACAGCAACCAGTCTACTATATAAGTTGAATCCTAAGGGATGCCGAGATCAGGTATACAAAGTTGAAAAAATTGACTTATGCTCTTCTGATTGCCATAAGAAGACTTCGACTTTACTTTCAGGGACATGCTATGACGCTCCTCACTGACCAGTCAATCAGAGTGATCCTTCATCAAATGAATGCTTTCGAAAGAATTGCAAAATGGACCATTGAATTAACGGAGTTCAACATCAATAATTGACCTCGGCCAGCAATCAAGGCTCAAGCACTGGCTGACTTTGTAGTTGAATATACCATCCCAGACGATGTCGAGCTTCAACATCCTAATTTTTGTTGTATATTGATTATAAAGGGGGACTACCCCCCAAACTTACTCTCACAATAAACACAGTCCATTAAGAATAAGAGAAGAACCTCGTCCTAACGTGAGCAAAGTCGAAGGCCTCATTCATTTTAGACGAGATGAGAGAAGAGGCCCTGGCAACGGTCCTAATGTGCCCCTACAGCCCATTAGGAACAGGAGGAGAACCTCATCCTAACATGAGCAAAGTCGAAGATCTCGTTCATTTTAGACGAGATGAGGAGAGAAGTCCTGACAACAACCCTAATATGTCCCTACAGCCCATTAGAAACAGGAGGAGAACCTCGTCCCAACATTAGCAAAGTCGAAAGTCTCATTTATTTTAGACGAGATGAGGAGAGAGGACCTGACAATGGCCCTAATGTGCCTCTACAGTCCATTAAGAACAGGAGGAGAACCTCATCCTAACATGAGCAAAGTCGAAGGCCTCGTTCATTTTAGACGAGATAAGGAGAGAGGCTCTGATAATGGCCCTAATATGTCCCTACAGTCTGTTAGAAATAGGAGGAGAACCTCATCCTAATGTGAGCAAAGTTGAAGGCCTCGTTCATTTTTAGACGAGATGAGGAGAGAAGCCCTGACAATGATCCTAATGTGCTCCTACAGTCCATTAGAAATAGAAGAAGAATCTCGTCCTAACGTGAGCAAAGTCGAAGGCCTCATTCATGTTAGATGATATGAGGGGAGAGGCCCTAACAATAGCCCTAATATGCCCCTACAGTCCGTTAAGAATAGGAGCCCATTAGGAACAGGAGGAGAATCTCATCCTAACGTGAGTAAAGTTGAAGGCCTCGTTCATTTTAGATGAGATGAGAGGAGAGGCCCTGACAATGGCCCTAATATGCTCCTACAGCTCGTTAGAAATAGGAGGAGAACCTCATCCTAACGTGAGCAAAATCGAAGGCCTCATTCATTTTAGACTAGATGAGGGGAGAGACCCTAACAATGGTCCTAATGTGCCCCTACAACCTGTTAGAAATAGGAGGAGAACCTCGTCCTAACGTGAGCAAAGTTAAAGACCTCATTCATTTTAGACGAGGTGAGGGAAGAGGCTCTGATAATGGCCCTAATGTATCCCTACAGTCATTAGAAATAGGAGGAGAACCTCGTCCTAACATGAGCAAAGTCGAAGATCTCATTCATTTTAGACAAGATGAGGGGAGAGGTCCTGACAATGGTCCTAATGTGCCCCAACAGTCCATTAGGAACAGGAGGAGAATCTCGTCCTAACGTGAGCAAAGTCGAAGACCTTATTTATTTTAGACGAGATGAGGGAAGAGATCCTGACAATGGTCCTAATATGCCCCTATAGGCCGTTAGGAATAAAAGGAGAACCCCATCCTAACATGAGCAAAGTCGAAGGCCTCATTTATTTTAGATGAAATGAGGGGAGAGGCCCCGACAATGGCCCTAATGTGCCCCTATAGTCCAATAGAAATAGGTGAAGAATCTCATCCTAACGTGAGCAAAGTTGAAGGCCTTGTTCATTTTAGACGAGATGAGGGCAAAGGCTCTGACAATGATCCTAATGTGCCACTACAGTCTGTTGGGAACAGAAGGAGAACCTCATCCTAACGTGAGCAAAGTCAAAGACCTCATTCATTTAAGATGGGATGGGGGGAGAAATCCTGTCAACGATTCAAATGCGCCCCCATAAGCTATGTTAGGAACAGAAGAAGAACCTCATCCTAACGTGAGCAAAGTCGATGATCTTGTCTATATATGACAGGATGGAGGGAGAGATCCTACCAACAATCCTAATACACTTCCGTAAGCCATGATAAGAATAGAAGAAAAGCCTCATCCTAACATGAGCAAAAGTCAGAACCTCATAGATCAAAGATGTGGAGAAGAAAGAAGCTCGGTGGAGAATCCTTACATGTATTTTCCCACGACAACCTGACTACGTCAAATGCAAAAGGTAGAATCTTATCCTGATTTGCAGAAGAGATCCTAGTTCGACATCCACAACAAGCCTGGCGTCCACAACAAGCATTTCATAAGAAGGCGATAGAGAGAAAAATGAGGTAAAAAAAGTAAGGCCACAAATAAGCCTCAGATTCATGCAAAATGAAAATAGTGAAAAATATATTATTATATTATAAAAATAAGTTCATTACAAGCAAAGCATAGGCCAACAAGATTGATTATACTAAAAAAAAGAAAAATGTACAACTACTCGAGGATCTCAATCTCAGAGGGTGGAGCCGAATCGCTCTCGACTGCCTCAGTTTTTGAACTGGTTCAGGCACCTCTATGGTAGGTTCAGATGGGCCAGAAGCAAACTCGTCGAAAGAAAGATCGACTACAGCATTAGATGGTCCTGCATCCACATCGTCTTCCTCCTCCAGAAAGTTGAGGTCGAGCTCGGAGAACCTCCAGGCTATCCTACCTTTACAGAGCTCAAAATTCTTGATAAATGCTTTCTGGCTGAACTCGACGTTCACATTTCGCATCTCGGGAGAGGTCTTAAACTCTTCCATGGCCTAGGTCATTGCCTCCGAGATCGACTTCGCCATTTGGGTCTTTAATTCGGCAACCCTATTTTCAGCTCCCTTCCTCCTCTCCTCCTCGAGGGCAAGTGCGGCCTTTAGTTCGATCGAGGAAAACTCCTCTTTGCGGAGCGTGCCCTGAAGACTTTCGATGTCCATTGCCTTCTCCTCGGCAACAAGCACGGAAACCCAAGATTGGACTTTGGCCATCACCTTTTTCCTTCCTTCCTTCAAATTTCAAACTCGAGAGTAGGAGGACTATTATTGGGGATAAACCCTGCTCCCATCGAAGTTCAGTCTGATGCTTATCCTAATTTAACTGATAATTATAGAAAAGTTTTGATCAAAAATTCTTCCTTCAGCAGTCGAACTCCTTCCGAATCCCTCCAGCAGCCGGACTTCTTTCAGACTTCTCCTTCAGTCGGACTTCTCCATCAATCGAACTCCTTCTGGACTCCTCCATCAGTCGGACTCCTTTCAAACTTCTCTTTCAGTCGAACTCCTCCATCAATCAGACTCCATTCGGACTTCTTCTTCAGTCGAACTTCTTTTAGACTTCTCCTTCAGCCAAACTTCTCCTTCAGCCAGACTTCTCCATCAGTCAAACTTCTTCTGAACTTCTCCATCGGTCGAACTCTATTCGGATTCCTCCAGCAGATTACTTCTAGATTTCAACTAGCATTCCTCTCGGATGATCTCCTCTAACCGTATTTCCTTTAGGAGTCCGAACTCCTCTAGAATTGATATATGTCAAAGCTCTTCATCAACCAACGCCTGCTTCTTTCGAACTTCGACTATTAAATCTTAAGAAACGGACACATCATGACAATGGATAATACTATCCATAATAAACTCCACGTGGCCCCGAGCGGCCCACTATCAGACGATTATGACTGTCACTATCAGTCTGTTGCAAGCTCCGTCTATAAAAGAGATCATCTAGATATATTTTTTCTAAGCTCTCTTCTTCTTTTCAAAATTATGCTTAATTTTTTTCTGAGCACTCCATTTCTGTTGGTCAGAAGAGCTGACTTAATCATCGAAAGATTCTGCCGGAGCCACCACCACCGACTCCAGATGAAACTTTATTTTATAGGTCATCGACGGCGACCTCTTCTTCCTCAACTCTAGCTCGATCCGGCGTCAACCAGATTCTGCACCAACAATATGTATGATTTTTAGAATCCTTTCATTGTTAATTATGTGATGTGAATGCGTATGTATGAATTGTTATTTTCTCGTATTATTACTAAAATGATCATTAATCATTGATGATCTTGGAGCCTTTTGTTGAACAAAAATATTAATTCTTCTTATTCTATTCTATCTATTGCTTTTATTTGATCTATTTTATTTTTTAAATAATATATATATATATATAATAGCAATGTTAATGTTCCTTTTTATATGAGTTTAAAAATATAGATCTGAAAATTACCAAATATAACTAAGGTAAAGTTGGAACATTAAAGTTTAGTGATATAAGTTTGCAACAAATAATTCTAGGTATACATAACAAAAGGGAAAAGAATTAGTACAACAAACATTATATTGGATAGAGCAAAATATATCACATTTTTTATCCAAAATAAGCAATGGCAAAAGTGATTCATTCATCAGATAGAAGTGATAGTCACAAAGCATAAGAAGGAGATCAATATTTTTTTATATGAGTTAAGAGCTAATATTTAAAAGAAAGGGTCAAACCCGCCACATCTCAACCCCAACCTCTCGGCCGACCATATGACACGGCCACATGAACTCTAAAATAATATCCTAAAGATCATGTAAGGCCTATAAAATATAAAAATTATCAATAAGACTAATTTTTTTAAAATAATTAAATATCCAAATATATCAACTACATGAATTCACCATGACTAATAATTAATTTGTTTAATTATAATTTACTTCAAATGTTCCATGGTATTAGAAATCAAACTAGCTAATAATTTACCAACTCTGGTACTTGAACCACTCACCCAATCAATTCAAATTAAGCATTCTGTGCCTCTGAAAAAAAATATAATATAGAGTATGAGCTTGCCAGCCCAGTAAGAATTTTCAAACATCAATATCAATATGATAATAATGATTGAGAAATTAATCATAGTTGTTATTCATATAAATCCATGCCAAAAGATATCATGATTTATAATGTGTATAGCAAATATATCTTTTTGTATAATAAATCACATTATACTATTATCTCAAACCAATATATATCAGATCCGATCATATTAAGGTACTTGGCTCTGGACTACCATGATTACGTTTCAAGCTTATGATAAAGTAAAAAAAATGGCTAGTCCTATGGACTACCACAATCACCCGCACAAAGAGGAATCAAGTGGCGAATCCTATGGACTACCACAACTACGTTTTAAACCCATGATATAAAAAAGTAGCTAGCTCAAAGAATCATAGATGCTCAACTCTGAACTATCACACCATATTTTAAGCTCATGGTGGGGTCTCATATAGTAGCTAGTCAGAGGACCATAAGTGCTTGATCTTGAATTACTCCGGCCATGTTTCAAGCCCATGACAACGCATCAATAAAGTGACTAACGAGAGGACCATAAGTGCTCAATTCTAAACTACTGTAATCATATTTAGGCCCATAATAAAATACTAATAAAGCAGCTAGTTCAGAAAACCATAACCCTACAATCAACCATACAATTTAATTACATGCTTGTTAAGTATTAAAATTTAAGATTGCACTCTTTTACAAAATTTAATGTACATGATTTCTAAAATCCATCCAAGTTAGGATTAATGATATGGCATGTATAACTTCATGCAAACCATGCATAAATAAATATGTAATATATGACCATCAAAACCACATAAATCTAATCACCAAAGTACAAAATAATTTTTATATTAAAAAATGATTAATATTCAAGAATTCTAATCTTTACTGATGTCAATTTGAACTTGCTAGATTTATGATCTAGGTATCAAAAATTTTGCTCGATGTCCTCTTGATATCCAAAAAAATTATTCTCCTATAGATTCAGAATTAATATTAAAATAAAATCTATAGTATCCAAATTATCTATTTAGAACCCTCTACTTGGGTTCACTAGGATCCACCCACAAATCCTCTAAATCCTTTTTCCCCATGCATCTTTTGATCCATCTAAAATAAAATAATTAATTAAATAAAGATAAGAATCTAACTAGGAAAGAGAGAGAAAAGAGTGAAGAGAGAGAAGGAAGAACTCTCTTTTCCTTTTTTTTCTTCTTGCAAAAAAGTGGCGGGGATGTCCTCCTCTTCCCTCTCCTTTTCCATCCACAACTATCGAAGACTATAGCCAGCAACCAGAATGGCACCCAATGACGGCAAAGAGGGAAAGATCTTGTTGACCATGGCCAATAGGAGCCGATGAACTGAAATAAGCAGAAAAAAATAAACAGAGGAACCCCCTATTCATACCTAACTGGCGGCTTTTCGGTTCAAAACCCTACATTGGTGATGATTTTAGAGCTGGAAAAAGAAAAGAAAAGGACAACCTCAGTCCAGCAACACCAATGGAGAGGAATCTGGTGAACATTCCAGCAAAAAGAACAAGAAAAATTAAAGAAAAAACTTAGAAGATCGGTGGCAATTTTCTAAGAAAACAAGACTAAAACTCAAAAAAGGGGATGGCCTTCTTATAGAAGGGATTTTCTAGGTTTTTCTTATCTATTTGGCTCAGATGGAGTCTCTATTTCCCGGCTTCATCGGACACAAGAGGCAAAGAAGACTCTGATTGGAGTCTCCTTCCTCCCGTCCACTCATGTGCGAAGCACATGCTCAAGGTAAAGATGGGCCTATTATTTTAGTCAAGGTCCAAAAGTCCAATAGATTTTGGGCTATTACACAACACTTCTAAAGATTGTTTTCACCCACAGATGATTCCAAGTCCAGCAAAAATATTTTTTTTTTATGTTTTGTGACCTTCTTTAATTCACCATCATTAGATATTAAGTTTTTATATCTTTCAAGAGATAGATGGTGGTCCCACTAAAGTTGTCTATGTTCAGCCTTAAGATTTTCATTAATAATATTGATCCTCTTATACAGATATTTAAAATATTTTTTTTATCTTTAAAATTAAAATCTTCAATTTTGAAATCCATGAATTGATTCTTCAACTTTCTAATTGCAAAATCTATGGTGATTTATTTTGGTCTTTACCCAATCATCCCCAAATCTTATAAACTAATTATGATGAGTCCTGGTTTCGGGCTAATATAATATCCACAAAAAACCTCAAATATCTTTCTCTCAGCAACTCAATTCCATAAATTGATCTTGGAAATGCTAGCCTTAAGATAATTTCTTCTAACGTAACTTTAGATAGAATCTTAAGTAGATCCATGTCTGCAATTATAATTGATTGCAAATTCAATATCCAATAAAAAATAAAAAAATTAATTCGTTATGTAATTTAAGTAATTTAAAATAGGCAAAAAATCAATATATCAAAATTAAATTAAACAACATATGTACATAAAAAAAATAACACTATTTAATAATTCCATACATGCATACATAAATAAAAAAATATATCTTGATAGATAGGATAAAAAAAATCCTAGTTTCTTCTATCTTCCTATGCCTCTACCTTCCATTAAAATACCACCATCTAAATCCATCGCTTTTTTCCCCTAACTCACTACCTTCATTTGCAGTCCCTTTTCCACTTATTTTTTTCTTGAGTTTTTTTGAAAAAAAAATGAAAGCTCTACCCCACCAAACCCTTTTATTTTTTTTCTTAGTATTTTATTGGGATATCAGCTACTCTAATACCACTTGTTAAGGATCTAGTACCGACATATTGTGATAAAAAAATAAATAAATAAAATAAGAAAGCAATCAAGTACGTGGATCAATCTAAGAGTTCGTCTCTACAGAGTATGTAAAGCTTCACTATAAGAAAGAAAATCAAACAATACAAGAGGAACTTAGCACTCAATTCTTGTACAAGAGTCTTTCAATAAGAAGCTCCAAATCCTCACAAAATCTCTTTAAAATCTCTCAAGAAGTCTCTCATCACCTCAGGAACATCACCAACTTTCCAACGTTAGAAACGATTCATCAATCAGAGTTATATAGACTCCAAAAACTCGAAAACAGTATTCGAGTAGGAAATTCAGTCCTAAATTACTCGAGATTGATCCTGGACCGTTCGATCACGATCGGCTCCTCCTTAGGCCATTGGATCACGCACTAGCAATCCTGGATCAACTTAGATTGATCTTAGACCATCGAATTACAATCGAAAACTCTCCCAACCATCGGATCGCGCAAAATAGTGCTCCTTCATGCCTTATCAAGTCCGATCAAATCTCAGCCATATGATCGCGACCAGCTCAAATCAGAGCCGTCGGATCATGACCAGCCCATGAAATAGTACCATGGACCACAAAAATTGGCTGTAAAATAGGCTAAGAGGTCCACGCAAGTGCCCATGAGTCGGTGGTCCATCGTGGACCGCGCTCCACCATGTGGGTTGGGCGCTCGCACGGCCTGGTCTTGCACAACCCGCGCACTCCCCCCATGCGCTCGCACGCCCGACCAGCCCAGTGTGCGGCTGGCCTAGCACCACCACGTGCGATCGATTTGGGCTATGCCGCTGCCATCCGGCATTGCCTGTAGGACCCCTCCGACAAGCCCGAGGCTAGCTATCCTGCTCCAAACTTCTTTTGCATGTATCTTCTTCGTCTGGACTCTGTTTGGGTTATTCTTGAACTCGTTGAACTCCATTCATCATCCTGGACCTTGCTGTAGGTTTATTATAAAAAATTTAAGATATTTTTTCAATAATCTCTATTTCAACTCGATATTCGGTCTTCATCTATCTCTGAGAGTCTATGATCCATCTCACCCCCATACCCTAGAGTACGCCTGCTGATCATGGATGGACAAATATGGGAGTCGAGCCAGGCCACTCGATCCCACCTCCATTGACTACTGTAATCCTTCTAACCTGAGAGTTGCATATCATCCTCCCGAGTCTCTCATCCCGTGTTCGATCCATCTCCACTAGAAAATCCACCTCGTACTGGACTCCCTATCATGGGGTAATATCCTCCATACTTTATTTCTCTTAGCACCATCCTACTGTCGTGCATGATTTTTAGGATTCCTCCGTCAACTTTCCATCTAAAGCTAGTCGAATCCAGTCTACTCAGTGATATTAGATTCTTCTTAAAGCTGGGTATGTATCGGACCTCACCCAACTTCTTCACCATTCCATCATGGAGCTTCATGCTGACCATCTCGCTATCCTTGATCTCATAGCTCGATCCATCTAGCAGGAACACAATGCCCTCATCAGTCTCTAAGGAGTCAAACATCTTCTCTCTATAATATACATGATGGAAATAAATAGAATCCATAATCCACTGGAAGGAAGAAGTAGATACCTCATCAGTAACTAAAAGAACATCATCACTGCCTTCTGTATCATTATCGACCACCACCACAGTAGCCCTCATTCGATCTTTGAGTTATAAGCAATCCTTGACTCGATACCCCAACTCATCGCATCTATACGATCTAATCTTGCTTTGGTTCCTCATCTTAGACCTGGATCATTCTCCTTATGATCCTCTGCCGCTCCATCTACTGCCTCCTACTCCTCCAAAAATTGTTAAAGTTGAGCTACCGCAATCTAAGCTTGAAGCTAGGTTCTCCCTTCTGAGAACCTCATTCTGGAGTATCACTGCAGTAATCTTGTCCATCTTGATGGTGCTCTTTTCCACTAGAAGAGCAGTCACCAAGAACTTATATGAAAGGGGAAGCGATGCTAGCAAGACCAACACCCTAGTCTTCTCCTCAATTTTTTCATCAATTTTGAGAAGATTGATGAGGATCTTCTGGAAGTTAAATAGATACTCCCACATGCTCTAGCCTTCGTCCATCCACAGCTGATAGAACTGCTTCCAAAAAAATAGCATATTAGTCAGCGACTTCGCCATGTACAACTCAAGTTTCGACCATAGCACCATCGAAAAAATCTCGTCAAGTACATGAATCACCACATCATCCATTAGTAAAAGCGGATCGTGCTTACCGTCTGCATCTAGATCCGCTTTCAATTCTTTATCTTTATAGTGGCTGGCATCTCGTCGCACAAGAGAGCATCAATCAACTCATGTTGGATGAGGACATCTTTTATCCTTACTTACCACAAGAAGAAATTATTTTTTTCATCGAACCTGTTGATCTCCATCTTGATTGCACTTGTCTTTTCCATATTCTTCAATCTCTATCACCCCTGGTGTAATTTGTACTCTGATACCACTTCGCTCTTATATCAATCTGTTGAGGTATCAACTACTCCAATACCACTTGTTAAGGATCTAGTACCGACATATTGCGATAGAAAGAAAGAAGAAAATAAAATAAAAAAGCAATCAAGTACGTGGATCAGTCCAAAGGTTCATCTCTATGGGATATGTAAAGCTTCACCATGAGAGAGAAAATCAAACAATATAAGAGAAACTTACCATTCAATTCTTGTATAAGAGTCTCTCAATAAGAAGTCTCAAACTCTTATAAAAGCTCTCTAAAATCTTTCAAGAAGCCTCTCAATACCTCCGAAACGTCACCAGCTTTCTAACATAATAAATGGTTCATCAATCGGATTATATAGACTCTAAAAACTCAAAAACAGTATTCCAATAGAAAATTCAGTCCTAAATACACTCGAGATCGATTCTGGACAATCCGATCATGATCGGCTCCTCCCTGGATCGTCGGATCGTGCATCAGCAGTCCTATATCAACTTGGATCGATCTCGAACCATCAGATCACGATCGAAAACTCTTTCAGCCATCGGATCGTGCAAAATAGCGCTCCATCATGCCTTATCAAGTCCGATCAAATCTCAGCCATCTGATCACAACCAGCTCAAACCAGAGCCATCGGATCACGATCGGTCCATGGAATAGTACCATAGACCATGAAAATCTGCTGAAAAATGGGCTTAGAGGTCCACGCGAGCACCCATGAGCTGACGGTCCACCGTGGATCGCGCGGATGCCCCTCCACGCGCTCGCATGCCCGACTGGCCCAGTGCATGGCTGGCCTAGCATCACCACGCACGGTCGGTTTGGGCTGCGCCACCACGCCCGATGCCGCCTATGGGCCCCCTCCGACGGGTCCAAGGCCGACCACCCCGTTCTAAACTTTTTTCGCACGTATCTTCTTCGTCTGGACTTCGTTTGGACTGTTCTTGGGCTTGTTGGACTCCATGTCATATTGGACCTCGTTGTGGACTTATTGTGGGAGAATTCGAGATACTTTTCTCAACATATTTCAATCTCTTTTCTTTGATTTTTTCTCTAGATAAATACTCATATTTTTCATATCTACAAATAATAATAATAATAAAAATAATAATAATAATAATAATAATAATAATAATAATAATAATAATAATAATCATCATCATCATCATCATAGATCAACTTTTATTTTTTTTCCAAAAATAGAGAATGCCTAACCAAGATTTCTTTCAACTTTTCCCAACATAAGAAAAATGCCTAGCCAAGATTAATTTTTTATTCTACCAAATCCCTCGCCATTCCCTTTTCTTTTCTGGAAGAGAAAAAATCTATCCTACAAAAATAAAAATCCTTCCTGAGTGTTTTCTTACTATTTATGTTTTTCTTCTTCTCCTATCTAAGAAATCCCTGTTCCACCAAACCCCTCTCTGGCTTCTTTTTGCTTTTTTATTTTTTTTTTTCACTTGTTACCTACTACTCTACCACTTTTTTTGAATTTTTTTTAAGGGTTGGGTGCATACGCCAAGCACCTAGTACAATACCAGCATGTGTATAATGTCCACCATGCGGCCCATCTACTGTGCATCATACACAGTGATAGAACTATGCGATTCATACATGCTGCATATTCTATACTATACAATAGCTCAGAAAGTGAAAAAAATACTGACCCCTCCATTTTTTGAAAAAAAATCCAACATTTTTTTCTCACAACTATTCTTCTTAACTCTTTATCGTCTAATCCACTCCTCTTCGCTACTTCATAAACCCTCACACCTAACATCCTGTACACATCTGAGGTGAAGGGAGCGGAAGGCTGCCTCGTGGCAGCTGCCTACTAATGTTCAAGTTGGCAAAGCCGTGGTAAGTAGAAGGCTGTCCTCGTTGGAACAACCACCCACGTGCATAGGAAACGGTATCGAATGACAGGGTGGAGACCTATGGTTCAGCTTTTAGCTCTTCAAAACAAATAGATCGCATGGTCCAACGCTGGTGCATGGAGGAGGAGAAATAGCAATTGGACTAAGTTCGATGCATGTGAACGACCAGCTTTAAATAATTTGAGGTAACATCAACCTCTACCCATTCCATCCATCAATTACGAGAATTTAGAGGTACAGAGGATATGAGAGATATGTAGATCCTGGACCCTACCCTCCCACCTATTTAAACGCCAAATGAAGATTTTTATTTTCTACTTTTTTCAAAAAAAATGGGCATGTGGAGCACCGTATAGAAATAAGCACACGGTGAAGGCAATTAATATGGGCTCGGCAATATAATTATGAGGATAACTCGGATTTAAGTAATTATTGTTTTCTTCTCTTTCTTTCTCCCCTTCTCTTCATCCTAAATTATTTATTTTGAATTTTGAATAGCAAGAGAGATCCTAGGTATCCATTTTTTTATTTCCTTCTACCATTGTATCATCTGATTGTAATCTCTTGTACATTTTTAACTATAAATATACATAATTATGAATAAGATCAAGATAGAAAAAAATTTCTATAATATTTTTTTTCATATTTTTTTTCTAACATGGAGCATCTAAAAAATGACACATCTCAAGAGCAAGCAAATCACATTTAAAGATGCATGTGTGTTGCTTCTTCGGCCGTTGGATGTATTGGTGTTGCATGGGAGTAGGCTATCCATATCTGTTGGCAAGGGAGAGAAGTCGAAGCTGTTGAATATTGTTGTAGTGTGATTTTTTGATAGATTTTAAAAATAAAAAAAAGAAACATTTGATTGCTAGATCATGTAAAGAATATATATACATATATTATGAGGCTCCAATTGGTTAGTTTTGCCATGCTGGATGTGGTTGGTTTTGGAGTGTATTGCTTATCCCCCACTTCCAAGAAGAGTTTAGCATAGCTCTAATCATTGTTCTCGAATGTCATGGAAGGGTTGCCTCCACGAACTTGCATCCCGATCTCATTGCCTCCACGAACTTGCATCCCGATCTCAAATGATGGCGGGTTTGGGAGCTTGATCACTTTGATCAGCCTTCAAGAACTCGCATTCCAATCTTCATGTATACATAGCCTAGGAACTCCATTTAAGAGCTTAGCAGGGCTTTAGTTGGCACTCCAAGGGTTCACATTGTGTATGTGCAATGTTTGCATCTTAGATGACATGAAAAGATGCCCTCCAGAGGGTGACATCCCGGTCTCTATAGATGCATGGCCAAGAGATCGATTTAGGAGGTTAAAATGGCTCTCCTTGACCTCCAAGGGCTCACATCTTGATCTCTAGGGATCTTAGGAGTTTGATATTTTGGATGAGGAATATATCTTTTTTCATGCTTTGAGGAGAACATGAGTGTAGTAGAATTTTTTTATGAAAATTAGAAAGAAGGAAAAAGAAAATAAGGATACATGTTGCCATGATCGTTGGGCGGAGAAAATAGGATGGCTTTTTGTTGATGTGATGGATAGTGGTGGGATCCCATTTGAAACCAGATCAAATCAAAAGGAAATAAAAAGGTTGGTTACTGCCATTCATGGCAGCTCCTATTTGATCCCATTGTGGAACCAACAAGATTGAAAGCAACAAAATCTACCATTAGGCACCTTTCTAAAACAAAAAAAATGATAAGTATTACCCTCTCAAACCTTGCTTCAAGAGTTTCTTTTTTTTTTTATTTTCTCTTTTTTTCTTCTCTCTTCCCAATTTCTACTTTGAAATTTGAACCAAAGTTTGAGGATTTTAGACCCTTTGCCTCTATTTTTTTTCCTCCATTGTTTTTTTCTTTCCTTGGCTTTCACTTCTAGATCTACATGGAAACCTAAATATCCCATAAAAAATAACCATAAAAAAATTTTATTTCCAATAATTTTTCTCATTTAACCATTTTTTTCTTTCTTCTAAGGTTCCATTCTTCAATCTAGTATTCCATCTAAAAAAATAAAGCTACATACAAACAATAGGACAGAAAGCTATTTTCTTTTCTCATAGCGGAAGAGATTTTTTTTTTATTCCAAATTAAATAGAGTATGCATTCATAAAATATTTTTAAAAAAATAAAGAAAAGCCATGACTCATTGCCTGCCCAACCCACATTCATGGCATTTTTTTTTCCTTGAATGGAAAGCAAGAGGGGAAAAAAAAAATATATATAGCACAAAGAAATAGAAATTGCACTTAAACTTTAGTTATCCTGTCAAAAAAAGTCCTGTTATGGTTTCACAAAATTTCTAGTCCCCTCCTTTCTTTCGTTTGGTTTTTCTTTCATCTACCTTAAGGCTAGAGGCATTCTCTCACTATATGCATCCCATCCTCCTCTCCCTATCTCTCCATGCACAGATCTCTTAGACCCATCCTCCCACCGTCTTATCACTCTATACCCATATTTCTCCCCTATCCCTCTATCTTTCTATCTCTTAGATCCATATCTGATTGCATTGTGTTAAACTAAACTTACTTATATTTAATTTATTTAATTATTTAGCTATACTTTAATTTAAATGTTTTTCATTTTGCATGACTATAGAATTTTGTCATCTTTATAGCAACAAGCCCATGTAGTTATGACCATTGGGATATGGCAATAGATTTTTTTTTTTTTTTCCGATTGAGAGTACAGTAACTCAAGTTCAAACCTAAATTAGAGTTTGTCCTTAAAAATATATACAATATTCTAAAGAAGAGTCCAAAAGCTCTCCTAGATTGCCAAGGGTTGGTATTAACTATGCCACGTGTCAATCTATTTTTGTCCTCCCAAACTTGAATGACCTACTGTATCAGCCCTCCCCTCTCCTTCTTCCCTTTGTTTCATTTTTTTTTCTCTATTGCATCCATGGCACGACAGGGCGAGAGGATACTTTATGCATCTCCCATCCCTCGTCCTAGATAGCTCCCCCATCCCCCCTCCTCTCTCCCTATCTCTCCGTACAAAATTAGGAACATTGATCCAATGGTTACTTAACAACTCTACTAAGAATTTTAATTGATTGGATAGTTTGATAGTTGTCAAATTTTTTAGACTGTACCCTCCCCCACCCTCATAATGATTCATAATAAAAATTATATTAATTACAACTAGCTGTTAGTTGTTTTTTTCTTTTACTTCCCCTTGAATCCTTACACAAAACAATGGATAGAATTGTTTTACAGGTGATAAAAAGAAATAAATACTATAGCAAAACACGTATTGGGTTATCAAGATGATAGAGAGATCCATTAATGAATGATGGATATTAGACTAGAACATCCTTTAATTTTTTTAAAGAAAAAGTTGAGACTTTGAGGATTATCCAAAACATAAGATGAATACTCTATATACATATATATATATATATATATATATATATATATATATATATATATATATATATATATATATATATATATATATATATATATATATATATATATATATATATATATATATATATATATATATATATATATATATATATATATATATATGAACTTGCAAGATACCATTTACAACTAGATATAATATTAATTTTTTTATGATTATATTAAATAAACTTATCGATATTTTGTAGAATACTGATAAGTTTTTTTTCTTCTCTCCCTCAATGTAGTTTGTTGTAGTAAATTACCAAATTTCTATAAGTAACTTTTTTTTTTGGTTGATGATTTTTTTTTTTTTTTTACAAGCGAGTGGTCACACCATTCTAGTACGAGAGCAACCCGAATAATGGAGATACAAAATATCCTGCAAAACTAGCTGGCAAACATCTTCTAGCCACCAAACTTAATCTTCCTAATGCTCTACCACAAAAGTAGCAATCCGGTCTACTGTGCTATTCGCCCTTCTAGTAGACATGCCAGACAGACATCACAGTGGATTGACGAAGGAAAGTCCAAGTGTCACAAATCAATAGATGAGTCTACAGTTGCTCCGAGCCTTCCTCGATCCAAGTAATGATGATAGCAGAGTCATCCTCGATAAAGATCCTCTCTATACGAAGCTTCCGTACAACAAAGATAATGCCAGCCTAAGCAGCATGAAGCTCCACTCTCGAGACTGAGAACTCATAGAGATGAAACCCTCCAGTCGCTAGCAGCCGAGCATCAGGGCCACGAATGATAAAACCAACTCCGCCTCTGCTCCCGCTGACATTACCATCAAAGTTCACCTTGACAAGGAAAAGCTATAGTTTGTCTGTATATCTTTAATAAATCATTATACTATTCCGATACTTTGTAGAGGATGATTTCATGGTTAATGATCTCATAGATAGATTTAAACCAACAATTCTAAAGGTTGATAGCAATTTTCTTATCGAATGATCATTCTAAATAAACTAGATATCATGTAAATTTCATCTAACATCTAAATAAAAAGTTTTAAGTGTAGTTATATTTTTGCAAGAAGAAATAGCTTTTATATCTAGATATCATCTACCACTAGATATAAAAGTACTTAATGATCATTTCAAATAAATTTATTAGCATTTTTGGAAAGAAATGAAAACTCTACCTAGCAAACCCTTTTATCTTTTTCCCCTTAGCATTTGAATCTTCATTCTTTAATTTCTTCTCTTTATGAATGCTCTATTAAGAAAAGTATCAAGGATCCTCCTTGATTCTCGAGAAGATTTTATTTAATTTTGCTTATTAAGAAAAGTATCAAGGATTTAAAGAAAGTATCAAGAATCCTTCTTGATTCTCAAGAAGATTTTATTCAATCTTGCTTTCTTTTCAATCTTTTCTTTTTCATGTGTATCAATTAATTTATTCTTATAATTATATTGATTAATTGTATATTTTCTTCCATTCTTATATTGATTGTATGATTTTTCTTCCATCATTATAGAAGCCATTGGCTCTATATATATGTAACTCTTGAGAATCAATAAAGTATGAAAAATTATCCTTCTAAATATTTCTTTATGATATCAGAGCCCTTTGCCTAACGGCCTTACTGTTCAACCATAACAGCCTCTTCCTCCTCCACCTCAACTGGTCATATTGTTTAACCATCTGCCAACTCCATCTCTTCTCTTGATTCCAACCTTTTGTCCATAAACATCGCCACCTAAGCCTCTCTAAAACTCACAGCCACCAACTACCAATCATGGCATACCCAATGGCACTCTTTTCTCATAGGATATGACTTTCTTACCTATATTGAGGCTCCTTTCGCCTCCTCTGCTCCTTCATCTCTTTGGATTCGACAGGATTACCTAATTCAAAATGTTCTTATTGCCTTCCTTTCTTCAAAAATTGTACCTTTTGTCACCATCGTCAAAACCTCTCATGAAGTTTGGACTAAGCTTCATCACATGTATGCAAAGCCCTCTCGCGGTCGTCTTGTGAGTCTTCGAGATTTTCTTACCAAAATTACCAAAGAAAATTCTTCTATTTCCCTTTATTTATAGACCATCAAGCAACTTTCTGATACTTTAGCAACTATTGGTGCTCCTCTCTCTGATGATGAGATTGTTCTTATGTTTTGAATGGTCTTCCTCCAAAATATAACCCAATTGATGCTATCATTCGTGCTCATGATTCTGAGGTCACATTTGAAGAGCTTTATGATAAGCTCATAGATTTTGAGGTATATCTTCAACGCTCATCCTCAGTTGTTGCTGATCCAATCACAGCAAACTTTGTTAGTAGGTCACCTAATATTACTAGTTAAGATGCTCGTTCAAGGCCTCCATTCTTTAACAAAAGCAATATGCAACAATGGCCCAACAACAATCCATCCTTTCAGCCCAACTCCAGGTCTTTCAATCAACAAAGATTTTGGCCAACTTGCCAATTATGTGACACGCCAGGTCACATGGCAAAAAACTATCGAAAATTAGTTTCTGCATTCCCGTGGCTTTCTTCTACCATTACTTCTCGATCACAAGGCAATAATGGATCTTGATTTCCACCTCAAGTCAACTTTGCTACACCTTCTGATTCTACTTCTTCAAATTGGTTGGTGGATTTAGGTGCTTCTCACCACATCACATCGGATCTTAATAATCTTTTGCTGCATTCGGAGTATGATAGCAGTGAAGAGATAATGCTTGGCGATGGTAACCATCTTCCAATTACACATATAGGCTCCACTTCTTTACCCTCTCTATCTCACCCTATTCGCTTATCTAATGTTTTTTGTGTTCCAAACATGAAACAAAATCTTATTTCAGTACATAAATTATGCTCTACTAATAATATTACGGTTGAATTCTCATCTTCTTCATTTGTTGTGAAGGATTTGCAAACAAGGGCAAAGCTAGCAATGAAAAAATATAAAGATGATGTTTATGAGTGGCCTCCGACATTTTCATCTTTGAAATTCTTCTCTTCACCAATTTTTGCTTTCGCCTCTACTCTTACTTCAACTTCACAGTGGCATAATCGTTTAGATCATCCATCGTCTTCTATTTTGCGTTATGTTATTAGTACCTTTAATATTTTATTTTTTTAAAAAGATCCAAATTTCTTTTGTAATTCTTGTAAGTGCAATAAAATGCATAAACAACCTTTTTTCTCTTTTGTCTATGAAAAGTTCCGCCCCTCTTGAACTTATTTATTCAGATGTATGGGATCCTACACCTATTACTTCAATTGATGGTTTTAATTATTATCTTTTGTTTGTGGATCATTTTATAAAATATACATGGCTATTTTTCATTAAAATAAATCTGATATCTCTATCATTTTTTCAAATTTAAAGCCACTGTTGAAAAGTTTTTTCAACGTCAAATCTTTTTTTTTACTCAGACAATGGTGGTGAATTTATTCACCTTCATTCATTCTTCGAAGTCAACGGTATTTCATATTTTTTTACCCCATCTTATACTCCTGAATATAATGGCACCACTGAAAGACGTCATCACCACATTATTGAAATCGGCCTTACATTTTTTTATCTTGCCCATCTTCCTCTCTCATTTTGGTCCTATGCCTTTTTAACCGTTGTCTATCTCATAAATAGGCTGCCCACCCCTCTCCTTAATAATAATTTTTCTTTTATTCATCTCTTTAGTCATTCTTCAAACTATTCCAAACTTCGAGTCTTTGGTTGCTTGTGTTATCCTTGGCTAAAACCTTATAATAAGCACAAACTTGAACCTCGCTCTAGGCCTTGCATTTTCTAGACAATTCCAATAATCAAAATGCTTATAAATATTTTGATCCTACTTACAATAGTATATCACGACATGTTGAGTTTGTTGAGACACACTTTTCGTACCGTTTCATGGATATGCATGCTCCACGGCCATCCACTGATATTCTATCCGAGTGGGCTCCTTATACACATAGTGAATCACATATCTCGATTCCAATTTTTACTTCCCCCTCAATTTCTCATACGTCATCATTGTCGGCTGGGTCTCTCTCGTCATCATCCAATGAATTATCATTACAAGTTGCGCCACTAATTGAAAGTTCTTCATCAAGTGATAAGGATGATTCTACTAGTCAACATTATGGAACACTTCCTCTTACCCCCACTGTCTCAACCTACTCATTATATGCAAACAAGGTCCCAAAGCAACATTTTTAAACCTGTTCAAAGACTTGCCTTATTGCTCAACATCCTGTTACTAACCCCACTTTGCCCAACATCTCTTTAACCCAGCCCGGGCCTCACTCTATCAAACCAAAACCTCTTTCCCACATGCCAACACCTTCCATATGCAAACGTGACTTGCCTACCAAATCATCTCCAACTGAACCCAAAACTGTCAGCCAAGCATTAAAAGATCCTAAGTGGCGTTCAGCTATGGATGAGGAATTTCAAGCTTTAAAAAATCAAAGAACTTGGTCTCTTGTTCCTTCCACCTCTACACAGAATCTAGTTGGTTGCAAGTGGATTTTCAGGATTAAAAGAAACTCGTATGACTCCATCAATAAATATAAAGCTCGTTTGGTTGCTAAAGGTTTTAATCAAAGACCAAGTATTGACTATGTTGAAACATTTAGCCTGATTGTTAGCATACCACAGTTCGAGTTGTCTTGTGCATTACTCTATTCTATAATTGGCCTCTTCGGCAACTTGATGTTAATAATGCCTTTCTCCATGGGCATCTTTCAGAGGAAGTATTTATGAAGTAGCCTCCTAGATTTATTGATGCAAAACATCCTTCTCATGTCTGCAAACTACATAAGGCACTATATGGGTTAAAACAAGCACCTCGAGCATGGTACTCTGAACTCAAGGCTTATCTTCTTTCGATTGGATTTAAGAGCTCTCACTCTGATTCTTCTTTATTTATTTATTCTCATGATGGTATGATTATCTACCTGATCGTTTATGTTAATGATTTGACTATCACTGATAATAATTCTCTAAATATTGCTAAGTTCATTGAGAATCTTGGCACGAGATTTTCTATTAAGGATTTGGGCACCTTGCATTATTTCTTGAGTGTTGAAGTCTTTCAAACAGCTACTGGAATTTTTCTTTCTCAACAAAAATACATATATGATATCCTTGCTTGCACTCATATACATTGCCAAGAGTATTGCTACTCC
This sequence comes from Cocos nucifera, assembly GCA_006176705.1. Classification (NCBI taxonomy): domain Eukaryota; kingdom Viridiplantae; phylum Streptophyta; class Magnoliopsida; order Arecales; family Arecaceae; genus Cocos; species Cocos nucifera. The sequence continues at coordinate 1,297,054 of QRFJ01000105.1, read as the reverse complement.
AATGCCGACTGGTAATGTCCTTTTATTAGAGGACAGCTCTCCTTTTTCACATGCTTCTGAATATCATCATGTTGTTGGGAGTCTTCAATACTTGGCTTTCACCCAACCTGATATTTCTTTTGTTGTGAACAAACTTTCTCATTTCGTGCATCAGCCTACTAGAAATCATTGGAATGCTATCAAGCGTGTTCTTCGTTATCTTAAAGATACATCTCATTTTGATCTTTTTCTACATCGTAATTCTCCACTTACTCTCCATGCCTTCTCTGATGCTGACTGGGCTGGCAACCGCGATGATAGAACCTCCATCAATGCTTATATTTTATTTCTTGGTTGAAATCCCATTTTATGGAGTTCTAAAAAGTAGTAGTCTGTTGCTCATTCTTCTACTGAAGCAGAATATCGAGCTATTGCTTCAACTACTTCCGAACTTTGTTGGATGCGAAGTCTTCTTCAAGAGCTCTTTATCTCTCTCTCTCAAACGCCCGTTGTTTATTGTGATAATCTTAGAGCCACTCACTTATATGCTAATCCTGTCTTTCATTCTCAAATGAAACATGTGGAGATCGATTTTCAATTTGTACATGACAAAATTCAAAAATAGCAGCTTTAGGTTAGTCATGTTTCATCCAAAGATCAACTCATTGATTTATTGACCAAGGCGCTTCCAAGACATGATTACGAAGATTCGAGGTCCAAGATTGATGTATCTACCAGACCCACAATCTTGCGGGGGCTTATTAAAGAAAGTATCAAGGATCCTTCTTGATTCTCAAGAAAATTTTATTCAATCTTCTTATTAAGGAAAGTATCAAGGATTTAAGGAAGGTATCAAGGATCCTCCTTGATTCTCAAGAAGATTTTATTCAATCTTGCTTTCTTTTCAATCTTTTCTTTTCATGTGTATCAATTAATTTATTCTTGTAATCATATTGATTGATTGTATATTTTTTTCCATTCTTGTATTGATTGTATGATTTTCTTCATCATTATAGAAGCCATTGGCTCTATATATATATATATGTAACTCTTGAGAATCAATAAAGTAAGAAAAATTACCCTTCTAAATATTTCTTTATGCTTATATTTTCTGCATCAATCTTAAGAAAAAAAAAAGGACCTTGGATCAACCATTATGTTTTTCTTCAAAAAAAAATTACCCAACCAAGATTTCTTTTAATCTTTTCCCGAGATTATAAAAAATGCCTAGCTAAGATTTTTTGCATTTTTTTCCTCACTCTACCAAATCTCTCACCATTTCCTTTTCTTTTCAAAACAAGAAGAAAAATTCTACCATACAAAAGCAAAAATCATGTCCAATCAATCGAGAGTTTTCTTATTATTTATTTTTTTAATACATCCAAAAAAAATCTCTATCCCACCAATTAAACCCCTCTCTGCTTGCTTTTTTTTTTTCCGCCTACTACTCTCTACTCTACCTCTTATTTTTTTGTTTTGTTTTTTAAGGATTGGATGTATACACTAGGCATCTAATACAATATCGGCACCAGCGTAGAAGAATCATGGTTCAACTAACGTTCACCATATGGCCTGTCCATTGTGCATCATACACAGTTGTAGAACCATATAATTTATGCATACAATGTATCCTATATTGTACAACAGTTTAAAAAGAAAAAAATAAAAATACCGACTCCTCTCTTCTCCAAAAAATCTAATAATTATTTTCTCACAACTCTCCATGACTCTTTTGGACTTTTTATCATCTGAACCACTGTGTATCTTTAATACTTCATGAAACCCTCACACTTAACGTCCTATACATATATGGACTAAAGAGAGTGGAAGGCTCTCTCGCAACAGCAATCTCCTCTCATCCGAGTCAACAAAGTCATGGTAAGTAGAAGGCTACCCTCATGGAGGTAGCCCCCCATGTGCATAGAAAAAAGAATTGAATGGTCGGGTGGAGACATACGGTTATTCTTTCGGCTTTAGAAAATGAATGGGTTGTATGGCCCAATGCTGGTGCATTGAGGAGGAGAAAGAGTGGTTGGAATATATGCAACACCCGTGAATGACCAGCTTTAAATAATATGATATAACATCAACCTCTATCCATTCTATCCATCCATCTATCGCAAGAATTGAGAGATATGGATGTAGATCCTATCCTCTACCCTCCCACCTATTCAAAGAAAATGAAGATTTTGTTTTCTATTTTTTTAAAAGGGGCATGTGGGGCACCAGATAGAAGTGAAGCTCACCAAGATGGTAATTCCTCATCTCATTATACAACGTGGGCTTGGCAATATTATAATTCTGAGGATAACTAAGATAGCAAGTAGTTATTTTTTCCTTCTCTTTCTTTTTCCCTTCTCTTCCATTTTATTTTCTAATCCATCATGTGACAAATGATTTTTTTCTCTCTTTGTCCCATCATGTAACATGGGCCTAACAATTTAATTTAGAGCATCCAAGAAACAACACCTCTTAGGAGAAAGCTAATCGTATTTAAAGATGCATGAATCTACCTCAAATTGCAACGCTACAGGATTACTATTGATGATTCACCTTGTCTCCACGACACCCAAGCTACTCATAGGCTCCTCTATATAGAGCAGAACATCCAAGCAAACAATGCCTCCAAAGAGTGCAAGAAGGAAAAACCATGACTGTTGCCTAGATATAGCAACCCAAGAGGGGGGAGGTGAATTGGGTTCTTTTAAAGTTTTAGTCAAACTTAACTCTAAAGCAATTATATGCTTCTCATTAAATCAGTTTAAGATTATTATAAAATATATAATTCAAGTAGTAGTGAATTCAAGATATAAGTATGAAGCTATGCAAAAATTAAATAATTTTAGCAAGCAGTGCAATAATTAAAAGAATGTAAGATATATAAAATAATAGAGGAAGAGCCACCACATAAACATAAAAAGTTTATAGTGATTTGGTGTAACCTCCATCAACGTCCACTCTCCAAGCTTTTCTTAAAAATTTTACTATATTTTTTTTAATTATAGTATATTTATTTTTTCATGCTTATAAATAAATTTAATTAATTTTCAGGATCATCAACCAAAATCTTATACCAATAATTTTTCGGGCTCGCTATCAACCTAGTTGGTTTTTCAAGCTTAGCAACTAAAATCTAAATAATCCAATTTTGGGCTTAAGTAGACCTAATCCTTAAGTTTCTTTTTTCCAAAAAAATTTATAAAGAAAATAAAATACAATGATAATAAATTTTAACACAAAAGAAAAATTGAATTTTAAACTCTTGGAGCATGAAGAAGATATTGAATGATCAGCTCTTTTGAAGCTTGAGCACTCTTCTTTAAGGCGAAGAGGATGCTTGAGAAGTTGTGGATGATCGCTCTTGAATGCCCTTTGAAATCAATGCTTAATCCCTTTATTTTTTCTTTCTTTTGATGTGTAATATAGCTCACTCTAATCCAAGAAGATTTCTCTTTAAACTTTCTTAATCTTACTTTTTAAATGATTCTCTAGCTCATAATAGGCTTGAAAGTTACTGGATAATGAGTTTTGGCCATTGAAAGACTTGGAATAACCGTTGAAGCCAAAACAAGTCGTTGAAAAGTATAGAAAATTAGTTATTATTGCAGTCCCAACATTAGGGCCGACTCCAATTATGAAGGGGTCGACCTCAATTTTTCAAGGATCAGCTTTTAGACTATGCTAAAAAATTCAACTTTCTTTTTCTTTTTTTGAAAGAGTCAACTTCTATGCCACCTCGAGCTCTGTACCACTTGATACCAACATGCCGAAGTCGATTCGAAGTCTTCCGAAGTCAACTCGAACCCTTCCAACTTTACTTTTTTCATATTTTTGCTTTATAAACTTGAATTTCTCAACTTTAATGCTTCCAAATGATATTTGCTTCCTCTAACCTCATTTTCTTTATAACGAGCCTTCCAAACTTGTGAGAACTTTTTTTTAAAAAATGCTTTAACTTGGCATCTTGAGAGAATTTTTTTCATAGATAATTTCTTTATTATGAATATTTGAGAAACCCTACATTCAATCACGAAATACATGATAAGTAATATTTTTACTCAATATTTTATGATCATCAAAATCAATCATAAGGTTAACGATCTTTCTTTTTTTGATAATGATAAAATTTTGAGTATATACACAATAAAAGATATAATGTGTATTAATTTATTTTGCTAATATAAATCATGAAGTAATAAGATAAATATATATGAACATACATTTCATGAATGTTTTAATTTATCCAAAAATTTTAGATTTAATGTATTTAATATCAACTTTCATACATACATATGTACATATATATATATATATACATATATATATATATATATATATATATATATATATATATATATATATATATATATATATATATATATATGTATGTATATATGTATGTATGTATGTATGTATGTATGTATGTATGTATGTATGTATATGTATATGTATATGTATGTATATATGTATGTATGTATATGTATGTATATATATATGTATGTATATATGTATATGTATGTATGTATGTATGTATGTATGTATGTATGTGTGTATGTATGTATGTATGTATGTATGTATGTATGTATATACATGTATATATATACACACATACATACATACATATATATGCACTTTTTAAAGCGATCATTTCAAACAAATACATGAGCATATTATTCAAATTATAAGCCTTTCAAACAAATTAAGCATATACTCATCATCACTCCCGATCTTTTTGATAATATCAAAAAGCTCAAGGAAAAGATCAAGAAATATCATCAAGATCAATTTAAATGTAAGAATGTATCAAATCTAAAATGCACACAAATTTAGAAAATGTATCAAAACTTGTCTTTTATCTAAAATATGTTCAAAACATTGCTTTCTTTTTTAGAAATTAGCTTGAATTTAAAAATCAATGTCTCTCTCTCTTTTTGAATGAATATGACTTTTTAATCAGATTTTTAAATAAGTACATTTAAGCTTTAAGAGGAATAAAGGTTTTCAAAGATTTGAATAGTAAAATCAAGCATAACATATACATCAATTTTCATTCTTTTCTTTTCTTAATGAAAATTCATCATTTAAATTCAGAAAAGATATGTATTGAGAATGTATCAAATAAATCAATGATAGTATCAAAGCAAATGAGAGTTACTTTTTTAAATTTATTTCTTGAGTAAAAATTATTTTGATACAAATGATTTTATAAGAATTTCTCAAAGCACATCAAAAGTTTTTTATTATATTCAGATTTTCAAAAATATTTTGAAGTATGTATCAAAATTAATTCTTAGAGTAAAATTATATTTCTTAATTATCAAGAATGATTAGACTATCAAATCATACATATCAAATTGAATAAATATATAAAAATTTAATTTAAGAAAATTATAAAGTAATTAATTAAGAATTTAATATCAAAAAATATTTTTCAATGCAAATTAATCAAAATTTTCAATCAAATCGAGATAAATAGCATTTTTCCTCCTATTTTAGAGATACTTTTTTTAATATTTTAATAATATTATCTTTTTCTATTTTTTATAATTATAGCTAGATTATTTTATCTTTCAACTTTTCTTCTCTTTTTTCTTTAAATCAAGTACATTTAACATGAATTTAACTACTAATTTAGATTTTTTTAATTTTAAAAGTATTTTTAATTTTTAAAGTCTTCTTAATTAAATGATTATTTCTTTTTTAATATTTTTCCTTCTTATTTTTGTAAATAAAGTTATTTTAAAATTAAGCATATTTTCTTCTTTAATATTTTCTCTTCTTATTTTTTAAATTTAACTTGAATTTAGATTTCATAATTTCTTTTCTTTTTTTGACAGCTTACAGCAAATTTAGATTGAATTTCTTTCTCTTTTTGAAAGAATGAAAAATTTGTATCAAATTAAGATAAATAAAATAATAGCCCTTTTCTTTTTAAATTTAAATCAAACTTGGTTAGTCTCAAAAAGTATATTTTTGTTAAATTTTTTAATAATATAAATCTAATGGCATTTCTTCCCATTCCCAAAAATATGGATGTAGAAATATTTTCTTAAACTCTATTAGTAAAAATGCTTTGAGATTTAAAGATTCAAAAGGGATAGATCTTTTCATTATTAAGAATTTTGAGTATCAAAATCAAGTGTAAGATATATTCACTTTTTTAGAAAATATCTTTTTATTTTTTTTAAGAGGTATCAATACATCAAGTTCAGAAGAGATATCCATTTTTTAAATTTCTCTCAAATGATATCACATCAAGAGTATGTTAAAACAAAATAAGTTTAAGACATAATATTTAATTCTTTTATCAAAAATAATGTATTGCTCCAAGAATTAATTTTGATGATTATAAAATATTTGAGAGGATTACTAATAATTTTGGCTTGAAAAAAAAATTATTGTATTTCAGAAGCAAAATCATAATTTTATCAAGTTCTGATTCGAAAGTCTCAAGAGCAAGAATAGAAAATTTATGATCTATTAAAAATAAATTCATATTTTTTAAATTTATATTTTGGAAAAAAATTAATTTTTAAGAAAAGGATCGACTCCTAGGTCGATCCCTATCAAAAGGGACTGCTATTTTTTGGCTGGCATGCCAAAGGAGATGGCCCTGAGGTTGACCCCTATGTCAGGGTCAACCTCTACTATTTCTGCAAGCTAGAAAATAGAAATTGAGCATTTCTTGACTTCTGCCACAGGGGTCGACTCTATGTAGGGGACGACCCAAGGATCCATCCTTACAATGGAAAATCTCTATAATAACTATTTTTTGTCCATTTTGACCATATTTAATATGCATTTAAAGCCCTCCAATGGCTTTAATCCTATCTAGATTTCTCTCTAACATTTATTGAAAATATATAGGCTCAAAAAGGAGAAAAAAAAAGAAGAAATTTAAGCATTCATTTCAGTCCTAAGCAAAAAATCCTCTTCAAGCAAAAAAGCTTTTATTTCAAATTCACTAATCCCTCAAAAGCTCATTCAAGCCTTCAACAATTTTAAAAAAAATTAGAAAAGCTTCTTTATTAATTATGTAAAATATTTTTAATATTTTATTTGCTCATTAAAGGATTTAACTTTGTATTTCCTTATTGTTAACACTCATACTCTATTTTATTATTTTGATTTAAGTTTTGAAAATTCCAAAACTTAGGAAGGTTGATCCAAATCTTGAATCAAATTATATTGGATTGGCTTGTACCTGAAAAATAAGTATTCTAGTTTGGGATAGCTAGGATCGGAGGTACTAACATTGTATTCTTGTAGAATATATTTAGTGGATTTGAATTTTCAAGTAGGAGCTTGGAGAATGGATATAGGTATAAGGTTGGCACCGAACTACTATAAATCTTGCTTGTTTATGGTGTGCTTGCTCTCTCTCTTCATCTTTATTTTGTTAAATACTTGCTCTCTTACTATTTATCTTTTCACTCCACTTAAATCATCCACCACACATAACTTTTATATCATCATATTATTTTTGTTATTCTAATTTAGCTTTAAAATTTTAAAAACTTAATTCATCCTCCCTCTTGAGTTGCATAGCTAGGCAATAAGTGGTAATAGAGCAGGTTCTCTATTATTAGTTGTTGATTTAACCATCAAGAGCCAAAGATTTTGACAATCCAAAATGAAATCTTTTTTTAGTGATGGACATTTTATAGATAGATCTATATTATTTGATGGCTCAAATTATACTTATTAAAAATTTAGAATAAAAATATTTATTCAAGTACATGACTATAATTTATGAAAAATTATAATCAATGGCCTACACATACCCAATGCAACAATTCATAATAAAGAAATGATTTAAATGAATGCTAAAGTAATGAATTTATTTTATTATTTATTAGACATAAATATTTTTAATATAATTTTTTCATATAATTCAGCAAATCAAATATAAAAAAAATTAGAAATTACTTTTGATGGAGCAAATTAAAGAGAAACATCAAGCTTCCAAGAAGAAAAGAAAACTCACCCCAACTCATGCATTATGGTGCATGAAAATGAAAAGAAGAAAAAAAGAAAAAAACAAAAGAAAAAAATATTGATTAAGGAAGAGTAAAGAAAAGAAGAGAAGAATAAGAAAAAGGAGGAATGTATAGCAAGTTATTGCCTCATGGCTCAAAATAATGAGGTATATCATAAACACTCCTCTGAATTTACTTTTAATGAATTATATGAAGCCTTCAATAAGTTAATGAATGAATATAAAAAGATAAGACTATAGAATAAAGAACTTAAAAATCTAATTTATCTTTGGTTGAAGAGAAAAATAAAATTTTGAGTGAAAATAAAGATCTATTAAAAAATATAAAAAATATGACCAAAGAAAAGGAAGACTTTTTGAAATAAATTGAAACTTTAACTAAGAAAAAAAAATCTTACAAAATCTAAAAAATTTTTAGTTAAAGAAAAAGATAAATTTGTGAAATCACAAAAATCTTTAATAAAAGAAAAAAATTTGATTTTTGAAAAATCTTTTTTGAAAGAAAATATAGAGCTTAAGAAGAAAAATGATGTTTTAAAATTCTTCCTAAAAGAAAATAAAAATCTTTTAAATAAAAAAAAATCTTGGTAAAAAATAAAAAATTAAGAAGAGAAGTTGAGATTTTGAAATCTATTACTGAAAAATTTATAATTAGCTTTCAAAATCTTCAATCTATGGTAAAAATCAATAGGACTATTTTCAATAGAGTAGAAACCGATTCTAATATGTCAAGAAAATAATAAAATACTAAAAATATTTTCACAAGAGCATCAACTAAAGATCATACTATTGAGTGCTTTAAATATAATCAAATTAGCCATAAAATTTTAAATTATAATTTTGAAAGAATTGGCTAAATCTTGATTAAATAAATTTGGATTCCGAAGGAAACTTTGAACACTAACTCCTATGGACTCAAGATGACTTGGGTACCAAAAATTATTAAGTGATTTTGCAGGTGCACCAAGGATCTGAATGAAATAAAAGAAAGAAAATTTTTATGAATACCTTGGAAATGAAAAGAAATGGGTATTGATGTATGGTATAATCTAAACTTTTTCTCACATCATACCATTAATGATTGTTAAAGTTATTTTGATTAAATCTATTGACTTTAATATGATTTTATATTATGTTTACTTGCTTGAAATTCTTTTCATATATTAGTAAGATTAGTATGATTGATTAATTTTGATGATTTGAATACTTTAATTTTAAAAATCAATATGCTCTCCTCTATAAGTATCATGTTATGATATGAATTGAAATTATCTTAAAATTCAATATGATATAGTAGCTTCATCATATCAATTTTGTAATTGATAAACTTAAATTAAAAGATACTTAATTGGATGTGAATATTTTTGAATTACTGAACATACATGTAAAACTGATTTTTGGCATTCCTCCATAAGATACTTAAATATTGAAATTTTTTAAAACTTTGCATGATCTAAATACTTGAAGATAAAACATCTATTCATAAACTCAAGTGCTTGATGTGTTGAATTACATTGCATATTAGCTTATTCCTAAGAATTTGGAATTTCATAGTTCAACCAAAACTCATAGAGCATATATCTAGATTTTCTTTTACATAAGTTTCTTGACTTGATAATCTTGTCCCCATGATTGATTAATTCTTGATCCCCTAATTTGACTTGAATATCTTTCTTGATCATTGATTTGATTGCCTATTGATTCATATTCAACTTGATTAAATTTTTTTGAATCAAAAACTATTTGAACTATTTTCTGCTTCGAGGAGCCGACTTTCAGTTCTATTGGAGTTGACCTCTCTACAGGAGTCGACTCTTGATTTAGCAGGAGTTGATTTTTTTTTTGGGAGATTAGTTCTTTTATTTGAAAATATCCCAAGACTCTATTATTGCATTATTAATTTTCTCGAGTCGTAATTTCTTTCAAACCTCTCTCCTACTAAAATCGGATATTTTCTCTCCATTTCTATTCTAATCTTGTAGTCCTTGTTCTCCAATGGCACCTCGAAAGCATTTTGCCTAAAGAAAGAGAAAGTCTAGTTTCCAAAGTAAAATGTATGCAGATTGAGATAAATATTGATAGCATTGGACGCACGCTACACATACACAGACCAATAGAAGCACCTCGGATTATCTCAAGCAACTACACATTTAATATTTGTATTTGATCGAGATGATGATTGAGGGTATTGAGAATATCAGCTCTCATGGTATAGCAGATGATGATGATGAGACTCCTATAGTAGAGCCTATTGCAGTATATATCAGGACAAGGAGCCAACAGAGCAGCATGAACAAATAGAGATAGCTTTACTTTCACAAATTAGCCATCCAGATACTAGCTCATGATTATTTGATAGACTGAATGAGGATGCATTTATTGAGAGACTCTCCATCAAGATCATAATGTCAGCCTGTGCAGAGCTTTAGAGGTATATATCAAAGGTACAATAGACGAGATGAGATCAGATGGAGGCATTATCATTGGTCAGAGATGAGTTAGGAAGATTAATTCGGGCACACACTATAATGAGAGAGGATATTTGCTACCGAGCTCAGTCATTTAGAGATATTAGACTATACTCTTCTTCTACCTAGCCTAGACTACATCTTAGGATTATCCTGATATATACTTGCTGAAGATGCTAGGATTCCTTTCCATAGCTTTAGTGATACTTTCAATCTATTTTTGGTATCTATATAAGATATAGCTCGCATATATTTTGCATGCTTTCATGATTTTATCTTTATAATCACCATTGACTAATCAATGAAAATTTCATCTTTTAAGAAAATTTAATGTGTTTGATATTATTTGTTTGACTCAATATATACTTTGCTTACAAAATAAAGAGAGAGAAATGATTACTTATTTAAATTAATTAAATATACCTGATTTGAAAGAAATAGGAAGAGAATTAAGAAAAGTTAATTTTTCAATATAGGGGGAGAGTTAAGAAAGTCAAGTTTTCTAGCATTGATTATGAAAATAAGAAAGAAATAATTCTAAACTGAATAAGAGAAAACATTATTGAAATATTAAAAGTAAAATTATTTTGATCTATTTATGCACTCTTGTTGTTCTGGTTATCTGATTTGCTTTAGAAAAATTATTTTTATTTTATTTTTTATTCAATCATACTTTGCATGATTTGATCATATCATGATTTTTAATAATTAATTATTATCAAGCTGAATCTTAAAAAATATTTTACTCCAAATAAAAATTCTAGATAAATAATTTTTGAATCTCTTGAAAAATTATTAATAGGCATTTATTGATCGCTTGACTTGTTGGTTCACTAATACTTGAGCTTTCATGTGATCTTGTTTATTCATATTTTGTATTGATATCAAAGAATTCATCAAGTGAAGTTTCATAATTAATATCAAATAGATTTTTTTCTGCCTTGCACTCTATTGCTTTCTTTCGGCAAAAAGAAAAGAAGATTTTATCTCGAATCTAATTTTGCATAGCTTATATGATATCTTTTGAGATAAATTCAAAAAAAATTATAGTTTTTTCTAAACTAAATTGAGTAATATTTCTTAAGAAAAGAAAGATCTGAATTTAAATAGTAAATCTCTCTATGTTTTATTTGCATAATCTATTGGTATCTATTCAAAATGACTTATTAAAATAATATAATATGAACTTAGTGGACTCATCCTTTTTTAATCAAAAACTAAAATAAATTGGTATCAGATTTTATCATCTTATACTCCATCTTTTGACAAAAAAAAGAAAGAAAAGAATTCTTTATCCCAAATCTAAGTTTGTATAGCCATATTTTAATATGATATTATTTGAGATAAATTATAAATATTTGCTACCTTTTCTAAACTCAATGTGTAATATTTCTTGAGAAAAAAGATTTAAACTTTAAAAAAAATTACTTATATTACTTGATTTGTTCATTTTTTATTAAAGTATTTATATATTTTTTGATTTATCGACTCATACTTTGATTGATTTGATTGTATCATTATTTTTAATGATCAATAAATATTTTAAAAATACTTTACATCAATTGATCATTTTAATATTATCATGATTGAAGACATCCTATTATAAACATTTCATTTTAAAATCAATGAAAGTAAAATTTTTATTAAAAAAAATAGTGTATCATGATTTGAATGATTATTTGATTGATGGTTGATTATTTGAAACTCAATAAGCTTACTTTAAATATGTACAATAGAAAAAAAAATTAATCTTAAAAGACTATTTAATTAAAAATATTTTTATTTACAAAAGTAAGGAAGAAAATTTATTTAAGATAAATTAGTTACTAAATTGGTATCAATCAAATTTGAAAATCTAAGCTTAAAAGTTAATTTAGTATTAGTTAAAGATTAATATAGTATAAATTAATGATGCTTAACTTTAAAAAAAAGAGAGAAGAATAAATTTAAAAATATCATATAATAAATTTTATGGTATTCACTTTTGAAAATAGGAAGAGAGACATTTACTGTAAATTGGTATTAAAAATATCGATATTAATCTCAAATTCTCAATCATTTATCTTATAATTCTCTCAAATTTATACTTTATTTTAATTAATTTCAAACTCTCAATCAAATATCTTATAGTCTTTTCAATTTATACTTTCATGTATTTATTTAATTTGATTTACTTGATTTAAAGTACTATTAATTTAAAATAATATCAAATAAATAAATTATTTTTAAATATTAAAACTTATTTAAAGTGGTATCATTCATATGTTGATTTCATAATTTAATTTATTTGAACATTCTTGACATTCTTAGAGTTGAAATGAATTGAAAACTCTTCTTACTCCTAAAAATAAATTTATAAAATTTTTATTATACAATGTATGATCTTTATAAAATTATTTTCAGCTTTGATACTATCTTTCATACTCTTTTGATACATACATTTTCAAAGTTTAATTGACTAAAATTTTTTAAGAAAAGTAAAGAATAAATATTAAAATTGATGTCAATTTTTTTAATGTTATACTTATTTTATTTGGAAATCTTTATTTTTTTAAAATTAAATTAAAAATATAAATTGATAGTATCAAATAGAAATTTGACATTGAACATACTTTTTTTGATATCAAATGCACTGAAATATCTTGAAAAGCTCTATCCCTCAATATTAACTTGAAAAATCTGAATTAAAACTTTTAAAAAGGGGGAGAGTGACATCAATACATATTTGGTATCAAACATACTTATTTTCAAATTAAATATTCTATGAAATTCAAATTTAATATCCACTTGAAATTAAATTAATTTTTTTTGAATTTGATATATATATATATTTAATTTCAATTAATTTTGATGATATATTTCAATGATTTGTTTGATGCATAAAAAAAAGTGTTATGCTTAATTTCTTTGTTCAAAACTTTAAAAGCTCTATTCCTCTTAAAACTTAAAAAATATATATTTAAAAATTATATTATAAAAGTTATAATTATTTAATAAGGAGGAGAGCTTTTGATATTTGAATTCAAGTAAATTTTTGAAAGAAAAATGATGTTTTAAGCATATTTTAAATCCAAAGATAAGTTTTCAAAAGGGAGATGATTTATTTGACTTTATTTTAAGCATTTGATACATCTCTCATTTAAGACACTCCTATATCTTATTGATTTTGATGATTTTTTTAATCCTTTCCATAAACTTTTTAATGATTATCAAAAATAAAAAGAAAAATATTGAGTATATGCTTAATAAATTAATGCTTAAAATACTCAATAATTTAATGCTTGAAATCTTAATACTCATTGATTTAAATTGAGATATTATAGTGTATGAGTATATGAAAAATGTGTAATGAACTAAAAATAAATTAAGAATATTCATGAAGTATGCATTTATATATTTAAATTAATTACTTCATGATATATGTTGGTCAATTTTGATTGTATATGGTGCTTATTTTGTATGGCTAACTATTCGTACTTCTGATATATAATGTAAACTTCATATCATATCTTTATATATTTTTGCTAGAACTATTTACTTGATGTCTGACTCTTATGTATTTTGAATGTTGGCATCTTATTTTATCATAAATATAAAATATATTTTTCACATATAATATCAATTATATTATAAATTATCTTTTAAAGAGCAGGTTCTTCCTTCTTATTAAAAAGAGGGAGTAAATTTTATTCAAAATAAGGAAAGAATAGTTTTTCTTAATTGATGATGTCAAAAAGTGGGAGTAGATAAACAAAATTGGGCTATAAGCAAAATTGACAAAAAAAATAAGTATAAGTAAAATTGGGCTTTAAGCAAAATTCAAATGGATAATTCAAAATTTCTATAAATAATTTTCAGGCCTACCCTTTTTGCAAATCACTCAAATGCTTGACCATATGTAATCATCAAACTATTCATGATGCATTTTATTCTTAATCAATGTTCAAGTGATGCATCTTCATAAATTTTAAATTCCAAATAAATGCTTATACATGTTTTATTTTTGCTTATGCTTAAGTATTTTATCAGCATCAAAAGAGAGAGATTATTGCTCCAAGAATTAATTTTGATAATTATAAAATATTTGAGAGGATTACTAATAATTTTGGTTTGAAAAAAGATTTATTGTATTTCAGAAGTAAAATTATAATTTTACCAAGTTCTGATTTGAAAGTCTCAATAGCAAGAATAAAAAATTTATGATCTATTGAAGGTAATTTTATATTTTTTGAATTTATATTTTAAGAAAAAATTAACTTTTAAAAAAAGGATCGACCCTTAGGTCGACCCCTATCAAAAGGAGCTGATTGGCACGTTGTTTTTTGGCTGGCACGCCAAAAGAGATGATCCTGAGGTCGACCCCTATTATTTCTGCAAGCCAAAAAATAAAAATTGGATATTTTTTGATTTCTGCCATAGAGATCGACTCTTGTGCAAGGGACGACCCCAGGGTCGACCCCTGCGATGAAAAATCTCTGCAACAATTATTTTTTTATCCATTTTGATCATATTTAATATACATTTAAAGTCCTCTAACTGCTCTAATCCTATTTAGATTTCTTTGTAACACTTATTGAAGATATATAGGCTCAAAAAGGAGGGAGGAAAAGAAGAGATTTAAGCATTCATTTCAGTCCTAAGCAAAAAGTCCTCTTCAAGCAAAAAAGCTTTCATTTCAAGTTCACTAATCCCTCAAAAGCTCATTCAAGCCTTCAACAACTTTGAGAAAAATAAAAAAAGTTTTTTTCTTAATTGTGTAAAGTATTTTTAACATTTTATTTGCTCATTAAAAGGGTTAACTTTGTATTTCATTATTGTTAACACTCATACTTTATTTTATTATTTTGATTTAAGTTTTGGAGGTTCCAAAACTTAGGAAGGTTGATCCAAACTTTGAATTGGATTGTATTGGATTGGCTTGTATTCGAAAAATAAGTATTCTAGCTTGGAATAGCTAGGTTCGGAGGTACCGACATTGTATTCTCAATGAATATATTTAGTATATTTGAATTTTTAAGTAAAAACCTGAAAAGTAGATGTAGGTACAAGGTTAGCACCGAACCACTATAAATCTTACTTATTTATGGTGTACTTGCTCTCTCTCTATCTTTATTTTGTTAAATACTTGCTTTCTTACTATTTATCTTTTCACCCCACTTAAATTATCCACCACACACAACTTGCATATCATCATATTATTTTTATTATTTCTAATTTAGCTTTAAAATTTTAAAAATTCAATTCACCCTCCCCCCCAGCCCTCTTGGGTTGCATAGCTAGGCAACATAATGTAATAAAATGCAAGGCAAGAATGATCTATTTGATACCTATTATTGAAGTTTTTGATCAAAAAAGATAAATCAATTTAATCTAAATTATATTATTTTGATAAATCATTTTTAATTGATACCAATAGATCATGCAATGTAAATTATAAAGGGATTTTCAATTTAACTTTAGATCTTTCTTTTCTTTAGATGTATCGCTTAATTAAATTCTAAAAATATATGAAATTCTTTGAATTTATCTAAAATAATATTATATTAGCTATGCAAAACTAAATCTAAGATAAAATATTTTTTTTGCCAAAAGATAAAATGATAGAATTTAAGGCAAGAATAAATTATTTGATATCAATTATGAGAATTATGGTACTAATTATAATAAATTTCTAAAAAAAAATTCTTGATACTAATTACTTTAAGATTCAAAATAATTGCTAATTTCTTTAAAAAAATTTGATACCAATCAAAGATTTAAAAGAAATATTTATTAAATTTATTTCTCTACAATAATCAAATTTATTTATCAGAGTTAAAATCTTTCAAGTTCAGTTTGATACAAATTATTTTAGTTTTGAATTGATAAAAATAAACTGATTTAGATCAAACAATTTTAAGAATTTAGAATGATAAATTAATTAAATATACAATAAATAGTAAGTTGTTTGATACTAATTGATTAAAACTAAAATCTTCTTTAAATATGTGGTATTAAAGATAAATTATAGCTTTCTTTAAATATTTTACTTGATATCAACTTCAAGAGATTCAAAAAAAGTATTTTTTAAATTTAATTTTTAAAATTAATCAATTAGAGTAAAGTATGAATGTTCATCAATAAATTTACTTTTAAAATTAGAAAAAAAAATCAAATCAATGATCAAGAAAGATATTCAAGTTAATTTAGGAGATTAAAAATTAATTAATTAGGGGTTTCAATATTCAAGTCAAATCGAATGAGATCAAATCAAGTGAAAACTAAATAAAAGCTCTAAAAATTTGGGTTCAACTAGGGGATTTTTCAATTTATTAGGGTCAACCTAAGATGTAGTGCAAATCAACACTTCAAGTACTTGATCATTTATAAATGAATGTCTTATCTATCATGCAATTTTTTTAAAAAGAATTTTGATAGTTAAGCATTTTATGAAAAAATATCAAAAATTAGTTCCATTTGTAAGTTTTATACTCAATCAAGTTCATTTTGATTTTAATTTCTTAAATGATAATACAATATGGGAGCTTAAATGAATATGCTGAATTTAAAGAGAACTTAAGCTCATATAATCTAAACATGATGCAAGGAAGAGAGCATGTTGATTTTAAATTTAATATAAAATCAATATGTTCAAACATTCAAATCACAATCAATTAATTACTTTAAATAAATTCAATTTATATTGATGGTATGATGTAAAGAAAGGTTTAGCTTTTACCAAATATCATCATCCCATCCAACTTTATTTTCAAGGCATCCATCCATAATAATTTTCTCATTTCATTCTATTTGATCCTTGCTATATCTATAAAATTATTTACTAGATTTTGGTACCCAAGTCATTTTAGATCCTTGGAGATTAGAGCTCATGGTTCCTTTTGGAACCTAAATTTGTTTAATAAAAATTTGGCCATTTCTTTTAATATTGCATTCAAAAATTTTGTAGCCAATTTTATTATATTTAAAATATTTGATTGAAGGATTTTCAAAAAGAAGCTTTTATGAATATATTTTTGATAAATTTTTATTTTTTTAATAAATTATAGCTAATTTCAGCTTTATCAAAAATAGCTCTTTGATTGTTTAATATAGCATGCAACTTTTGAAATCCAATTGTAAACATTTTAATAATGGACTTCAAACTTTTAATCTTTTTTTTAGTTTGACATTTTCTTTCAAACAAGATTTTTTAGATTTATTTTTTTTAGCAGAAAATCTTAGTTTATTTAGTTCTTCTTTCAACTTAAGATTTTCTTTAATCATAAATTTTTTTAGATTTAAAAAAAAAATTAAATAAAAGTTTTCTACATTTAACTATATTATCTTTTTTTTTAATTAGAGTTTTTTTTTTAAGAAATCTTTCTTTTTTTGGCCTTATTTTTCATATTTTTCAATAAATCTTCTTTTTTATTTAAATTTTATTTTTTTTCTTTAGCCAAAGATAAGTTAGATTTTTTTAAGTTTTTTATTTTGTAGTCTTGCCTTTTTATATTCATCCATTAGATAATTAAAGCCTTCATATAATTCATCAAAAGTAAAATTAAAAAAATTATTAATATTTACCTCATCATAAATGGCTATGAGATAAGAATTTATAGTACTTTCTTTCTCTTTCTTATTTAGCTTCTCTTTGATTTGCTTTCTCTTAATTATTACCTTTTTTTTTTATTGTTCTTTTTCTTTTTCTTCTTTTCATCCTCATGAGCCATGAGACATAGGTTGGGGTGAACTTTTTTCTCTTCATAGAAGCTTGATTCTTCTTTTTGATTTATTCTTCTATAAGTTATTTTTAATTTTTTTCATATTTGATTCACTAAAATAGATGGAAAAATTTTATTAAAATTATTAATATCTAAAAAGCAATAAAGTATATTCATGACCTTCGTATTAAGTTTGGCCATTTTCTTATCATGCTTGATCAATGCATTATGGATGTGTGAGCCATCAATAATAATTTTTCATAAATTATGTCCTGTATTTGTATGAATATTTTTATCCTAGTTTTCAATAGATAAAGTTTGGGCAATTAAAAAGTAAGGGTCTATCTATGGAATGGCCTTCATTAAAAAAAGATTCTATTTTGGATAGCCAGCATCTTTAGCTCTTGATCGTTAGATTAACAACTAATAATAGAGCACCTATTCTGATACCACTTGTTGTCCAGATATAGCAATCGAAGAGGGGAGAGGGTGAATTGGGTTCTTTTGAAGTTTTAGTCAAACTTAACTCTAAAGCAATTATGTACTTCTAATTAAATCAATTTAAGATGATTGTGAAGTATATGATTCAAGTAGCAACGGATTCAAGATAAAAGTATGAAGCTATGCAAGAATTAAATAATTTTATCAAGCAATGAAATAATTAAAAGCATGTAAGATATGTAAAATAATAGAGAAAAAGCCATAATATAAACATACAAAGTTTATAATAGTTCTGTGCAATCCACAGCTATGTCCACTCTCCAAGCTTTTTTTGAAAATTTTACTATAATCCTTTTGATTATAGTGTATTTATTTTTTCGAGCTCATAAATAAATTTAATTAATTTTTCATGATCACCAACCAAAATCTTACATCGATAGTTTTTCAAACCCACTATCAATCTAGTTGGTTTTCTGGGCTCACCAATTAAAACCTATATAGTCTAATTCCAGGCTTAGACGGGTCTAATATCCAAGTTTCTTTTCCTTAAAAAAATTATAAAAAAATAAAATATAATGATAATAAATTTTAGCATAAAAGAAAAACTAAATTTTAAACTCTTAAAGCATGAAGAAGAGGTTGAATGATTGGCTCTTTTGAAACTTGAGCACTCTTCTTTGAGACTTGAGATGATGCTTGAGAAGTTGTAGATGATAGCTCTTGAATGTCCTCTGAAATCAATATTTAATCCTTCTCTTTTTTCTTTCTTTCGATGTACAATGTGACTCACTCTAATCCAAGAAAATTTCTCTTTAAACTTTCTTAATCTTACTTTTCAAATAATTCTCTAGCTTTTACTAGGCTTGAAAGTTGCTGGAGAATGAGTTTTGACTATTGGAAGACTTGGAATAGCTGTCAGAGCTAAAAACTAGTCATTGAAAAAATATAGAAAATTAGTCGTTATTGTTGTCCCGATATTAGGATCAACTCCAATTTTCAGGAGTCGATTTTAATTTTCAGGGGTCAGCTCTTAGACTGTACTAAAAAATTGAACTATATATTTTTTTGAGTCAACTCCTACTGTTCATGAGTCGACTCGAGCTCCATATGACTTGATACCAACATACCGAAGTCAACTCGAAATCTTTCGGAGTCGACTCAAAACTTTTCAACTTTATTTTTTTCATAGTTTTGCCTTTTAAACTTGAATTTCTCAATCCTAATGCTTCCAAATGATCTTTGTTTCTTTTAAATTCATTTTCTTCATAATAAGCTATCCAAACTTGTGAGAACTTATTCTTTTAAGTGTTT
This sequence comes from Cocos nucifera, assembly GCA_006176705.1. NCBI lineage: Eukaryota > Viridiplantae > Streptophyta > Magnoliopsida > Arecales > Arecaceae > Cocos > Cocos nucifera. The sequence continues at coordinate 1,277,156 of QRFJ01000105.1, read as the reverse complement.
TGGCTTATTATCTTGAGAGAATTTTTTTCATAGATAATTTCTTCATTATGAGCATTTGAGAAATTCTACATTCAATCTTGAAATACATGATTAATAATATTTTTATTTAATATTTTATGATCATCAAAATTAATCATAGGATCAATAATCATCTAGTGAGAAGAAAAAATAAATTATGCCTCTAGAAATCAACATGTCAGGCACAAGGGAGGTTTGCATTTCCTTTTAATGTATTGTTTAAGTTTTATTATATAGAAAGCAGTCTAGTAGTCTATCTCCAAGATAAATTGTCTCTACTATTATTTAGTATGCATATAGAAACAAGTAAGTCAATTATTGCCAAACCTATATGATGATGAGTGCTTGATGATTCTTGAATTGTAGTTGGTAATCTAACTAATAGAGTATCAATTTTATAGTAATACTAGGATTGCAAGCATGAAGGGAGAGTTTAGGAAAGTGATTTTGTAAAATGAAGCATCTGAGTCATTCATCTTTCCAAAATCTAATGCTAGTGTGGGCTATACAATGAGTTTAAATATAAGGATCCATGTATATGTATCTCTAGTCTCACGTCGACTTTGTACTATATATATCTTAGGTACTTATATAAGGTCCAGAATTTCAAATAGCACCTTCTAGCTAGTCTTTTAGGTAAGGATTAGGGGGTAGTACAATATACACCTATTTAGAATGAACACATGCCAAATCATGATATTTGTGATTAAATTTGTAGTGCTTGCAAGCATCCTTTGCTTGATGAGGATTCCAAAGCTTAAATAAGAGGAGTCTATGAGGATCCATGCAAGCATCTATTTAGTACCACATCAATAATATATTGGATAGATTTTGAGTACCGACAAAGTCAAGGAATCCAACTAACACCTTTCGGATAACCTTTTAATTTGGGTGAGGTCTTAGGTTAAGTTGTTGCAGAAGTTGCTATCTAGAACCTATTAGGGATAGAGCTATTAATTTACATCTAGTTTAATGATGAAAAAGACTTAAAGATGCACATCAGCTCTTTTGACCAGGTTGTATAAATAAAGAGGGTATCCTATTTTTAATAGACTAGGTTCCCTTCATGCTTGAAGAAATGAAAAGGAAAACAAAAGAGAAAGAGAAGGGGGAGAATAGAGGGATGTGGCATCCAAAGTTCTATGATACTTCTTTTTCTCCTTCTTTGGTTGCATGAGGTTATGTAGGTATGAGAATTATGGTTACTTAGGCATAAATGAATGTAAAAAGAATGTATAAGGATAGGATGAAGACTAAGGTATTTAAGAGAATTTTTGCAAAGTTTCCCTTATGCTTTCTATTGTCTTCCTAATTTCTATATTGAAACTAGAAAAGACTATAAGTATACTTAGAGAAAGAGAAAAATAGTTTAAGGGTTAGGATAGAGGAATAGGATAGCCCTAGATTTAAGGATTGTCATAAAGTGCTAAATAGATTAATTCTACTGGCTAAGGTAAGAGAGAAAAGATTAATAAGGTGACTTGGTCAAGGCAAGGATTTAAGAAAGTTTTGTTTCTTATATTCTTTAGATTTTAATTTCTAGGAACTTGTAAAAAAAGGGAGAAGGAGGTTTAAAGATTAGTACAAAAGTTTTTTGGATCTAGTGGCCATGATTAATTCAAACCATCTAACTCCTATTGGCTAAAAGAAAAGTGGAAAGTTTTACAGAGGTGCAGGGATATAATTAGATGAGTTTTATTTCTAAGGTTCTATTAATTTTGATGTATGAGATGAGAGGATAGAGTTCATAGCTAGAATTAGAGGAGAAAACTTAATCTAATGATGGAGAGGGATACTAAATGGAAAAGTTTGGTAGACTAATCCTTGCTTCTCTTGAATTGATAATATGCAAAAAGAATGGATGTTTGAGATTAGAAAGAGAGAGAGAGAGAGAGAGAGAGAGAGATTTAATGGATGAGGATAGGATTGCATAAGTCTAATTTGGGCTAGATCCAAGGAGGATTTCAATAGATAGAAAGGTTATTAGAGAGATGTATGAGGGCTAGTATAATCCAAATATAGTCTAATACTATAGTTCCATAAGAGATAGTATGGCAGAATGATATTTGTAGAATGATGCTCATTGTTATAGCACCAAAGATAATATTAAACTTGATCCTACTATTTGTTAGAATAACAGTGAGTCAGATATTGATTTTCTTGAGAATTGTAGGCTGAGTTACTCTAATTTTAATTAAAAATAAAAATTTTAAATTAATTTTTAAGTAAATAGATTAAAAAAATTAATTTAGATTTAAAAATTAAAATAAAAAAATAAATACTAATTAATTGGAGGTTTTAAGAATCAGTTAAAGATAAGAAGAGAAATTTATCTAGGATTTTAGTTTCATTTTTTAGTATTCAAGTCTATAATTGATTTATACAATTTTTTCATTATCAACATACAATCTTATGAGATGTCTATTCTTTTAACCAAATTCTAACATGACCTATTCTACTGAGTATGAACCATATCTAACACAATCAAGGCCCATCTTATAAATATAGATTATTTAGATGATGCAATTAAAGAACATAAATATAAATTTAATTAAATCTTACAATACATTTTAATTTGAGCATAAACCATATCTTTCTGCAATCATGATCTGTCTCATTGGTTATAAATTATAAGAAAATAAATATTAAAGCATAATAAGAGAAGCATGTAAATGATAAATAATCAAACTTTATTACTCAATAAAAAGATAAAATAAGATTCAAATTATAAACTCTTATACTAAAGACTTTTCTTACTTTCCAAAATATGAGATCTTTAGCCAAGCATGATTGAGGATTTGCTTACTTTCTACATCTTCAAACTCCTCAAATAAAGGGTGAAAGAAAAAGAAAAGAAAAAGAATAAAGAAAAGAGGAGAAAGGAAGAGAGAGAGAAACGTGAGCTTGAAAGAGAGAGAGAACCTAAGAGAGGGCTCCTATGGCGCAAAGGGGGGGCTAATCTCCCAAGGAGAGGGTGCCTGCGGCTTCATTGTGGCATGCATGAGGGTGCAATTTATAGAGTAGAGAGAGTGTGAGGGAGAGTTTGTGTTCGTGAGAGAGTTTGAGAAAGAATCAGAATCAAATTTGAGTCCTAACTTATTATATTGAGATTCGATGCTCCAAATCGCACCGAAATCTACTTCTTGGTGCCTAATCATAGTTTAGATCAACTTCGGACCGTCCGATTGATTCATCAGGCCATTACAAGCCGATAGTGCTAAAAAAAGCCTAGGAAGCCTTAGATCACACCAGCTACTCGTCCACTCCGTTGGATCGCACTTAAAATTGATTTTCACCCACTACAGGAAAAGGGTCTTTGCCGATGCAAAATTTACCTACGCAAAATTTTGCATAGGTAAAGATCACAATTAGCTACGTAAATCTTTAAACGTCGGTAAAAATCAAACAATTAGCTATGCTAAATGATAAATATTAGAAAATATAATTATCGACATCAAAATTGCATCGACATTTAATACAAAGTGTCGATAATGGGTGCTCTTATTTTTTAAACTTTTTACAAACATTTATCAATGTAAATTTAGCATAGGTTAAAACCATAATTTTCTATACTTATATCTTACGTAGGCAAATAGTCTTATTTTCTATATTAAATTTGCATCGATAAATATTATTTTTTTATAATTTTTTTTTATTTTTGTAAATTATTTTTCAATGTTTACTAAGCATAGGTAATTATGATAATTACCTATGATTATTTTTTCATAGATAATTAGGATTATTTCCTATGCTAAATTAATATCTACAAATATTTTACTTTTTATTTATTTTTATATTTTTGTAAATAATTTATCGATGTTTGAGTAGCGTAGGTAATCAGCCTAATTACCTACATTTATTTTTTACGTAGGTAATTAAGCTTATTACCTACTATTAATTTACATCAATAAATACTTTTCTTTTTTATAATTTTTTTTATTTTTGTAAACTATTTATCGATGTTAATATAGCATAGGCAATAAGCCTAATTACCTACATTTATAGCTTTCGTAGGTAATTTGACTTATTATCGATGCTAAATTTGCATCGATAATTATTTTTTTATATTTTTTTTTATTTTTATAAATAATTTATCGATATTAAATAAGTATAGACAATAAGCTTAATTACCTACGTAAGACCTAAACATAGATATTATTTACCAATATGTAAATAATTATTTTATTTTTTTATTTTTATAATTTATTTATCATTATCTAAATAATTTGTTGGTATAATTTTTAAATTTAAAATCCATCTTTATCATTTATTATCTAAATAATTATCATTAGAGTATCGTTATAAAAGTTTGCCTCAATCCAGTAGCCCTAGTTATATCAATTAATAAAATTTAATTTTGATGGTCATGAATAACCATATGATGATTTGATAGATAGAAACTATCGATGGATTCGAAAATTTACAACAATGATCTCGATAATGTTTATAGTATACTATCAAAATTTTATTTCAATCGAACATCATTATTATGATTAATTTAGTATAGGATGATTTCGATCGTTAAATAAAAAATATGTGATCAAAAGGTCAAATGGCATCCGATTATAAGATAATTTTTTAGATAAATGATCTTTGCTACTATTTTGATCATTTGTATGGTGGTAATCATAAAATTCAAAATGCATGTATATGGAGATAAGAAACTATATGTCTTTTCATACTCATTCTTAAGGTTCTTAAGTAATTATACTTTTATTTTTATAAGATTTGCTTAACATGGATAGTTCATACATGTGCGGTCATAATATATTCTATTGAATGATAATAATATTACCGAGCCAGTTCAGTATCGATGGATGTATCCTATTGAACTATAATGATATTACAAAAATATATTTTTTTATTTAATTTATAATCATATAAAAAATAATTATATATAAAATATATATTTTTTATCATTTTGTATGTACAAATTCTTATATAAGTTGAAATAATATATGTAAAATAAGGCACATCCAGAAGGATCAATTATGGAAGCATATATCTCCACAGAACGTCTTACATTCTGTTTGATGTACCTCGATGATGTGAAAATACAATTAAATCATGAAGAGCGTAATGCAGATAAAGAATGGGCTGATATTAAATCTACATTATCTATTTTCAAGATTAATGTTCATCCCATTAATGCAAGAAAGTACAAACATATAAACATAGAAGAATGCTAGCTGGTGCATTTCTATGTACTAAATAATTACAAAGAAATCTATCATTTTATGGAGTAAGTATCTTTACATAATCAATATTATATACTTTTCATAAGATAAAATAAATAATAAGCATGTATTTATTGTAGAGAGCATAGAGATATATTATTGTAATAAAATAATAGAGATATCGAGGGATGATATCGAAGGAAGTTCGCAGCTTGGTTCAAACAACGTGTAAGTATAATAATAGTTTTATTCAATTTTTATTACATATAATGTACACAGAAATGATTTATCTTGACTTATATGTATGTTGTTGTAGATGATGTTAATGTATCATAATAAAGAAAATAGTACAATCGAGAAATTATATGATTTAACATACCACCTCGATCCTAGAGTTTTGTGTTATAGCTCATGTATTGTTGGTGGTATGAGATTTCATATTAGAAAGCTTGATATGCAGCGGTGAACTCAAAATAGTAAAATTTTGACATTGAAAATTGATGGAGATAATAAGATTGAATATTATGGTATTCTTTCCAACATTATACAGTTAAGATATGGGTCAAAATAATTTATTTACCTATTTAAATGCCAATGGTAGGATATCAGCAATAATAGGATGGGTATTCATAAGGATGCATACTTTACAAGCGTCAATTTTGTGAGAACATGATACCAATCGAATCCTTTTATACTCGCTAATCAGGCAAAACAAGTATTATACCTAAAAAATATGAGATATAAGGGTGAATGGCATATTGTACAAAGGATTATTGCACCAAAGGGTATTTATGATATAGATGTTTATTTCGGGATAGAAATAGATAAGGATTTTTTTTCAGGAGGAACAGAATACAACTGACATTGAAAGCACATCTCCTCTGATTAGAGATGACGTGCAACCTGATAATATTAATATTAGTGAATTAAATCTGAACATGTCGGAGGATTACAATGATAATGATGATGAGAAAGATTATACATTGGTGGATTACGATGATGATGTCGATAATCCTCATGATAAAGATATAGCTATTGATTGATAATATGTAATTTTTCAAGAAACTCATATGTCTTAAATTTCATATATTATTTAGTATTGATGTAATATTTATCAATATTAACCCATCTCTAATATATTGTTTGATACAGACATGGCACTAGGAGGATGATCCCGGAGGGTTTAGACATAAGGAGATGTCGGTGCATCGGCTTCTCAGTAGCGGTCTTCTGATGATCAGGTGGTCACATTAGCCACTCCAAGTTGATTTTACATATTATAATTGGATATATTTAATTTTCTTTAGTTTTTTTATCATTTATAAATAACTGATTTTAAGCTATGCCATTAGGAGGATAATCTGATGGGAGGAACGACATGGAGATGTCGGTACCTCTTCATCTTAGCAGCATACTTTTGAGGTAGGCACATCATCTCCTACTATGAGTTGATTTTATATATTATAGTTTTTTATATTATATTTGCTTTAAATTTTTATCATGTATGAATAACTGATCTTAAGCTTTTTTTTTTGCTGCAGCTACTGATACTGTGATTAGGCAGACACGTGGAGCTGCCAAAAATGAGAAGCTGGAGGAGTGGAGGAGGGCACATCCTAGGGAGAGGATGAGGGTTGTCATCCCACCGGGATATATCATACCCCTAGAGCGCCACATCAGGGATCTGTACATGTGTGAGGTTGGTATTATTATCCGATCTACGCTCTTCTGATCTGTCTAATTGGCACAGAATTACGAGGCCACAACAATAGGTCCTTCTCGATCATTTACAGATAACTAAATATAATTTTTGATAATTATTTAATTTTTATTTCTTTTATAAATCTCATATATTGTATATTATTTTTATAACATGATTTTGATATTCAGGATTGATACCTCGCATATGCGGGAGACTATCCTTTGGTATATAGGGAGATTACTTGAGGATTCAGATATGAGCTCCATAACCACTAGAAGGAGGTCTTTTATGCACGTAGGACGGTGGTGATATGTGAAACACCGTACAGGAGTGTATCACGTCCCGACTGAGATCTTCTCTGCACCAAATATGAGGATCCTACATACTAGATATAACTATTATATATAAGCTCAATATTGATTATTGAATTGATATGATGTTCACTAATATCTTAATTACATTTGCTTATTAGGCCTCTTGTAAGAAGGCCTCGTAGAGCATGTCGAGGCTCACAGTGATGCATTGTGATGGATCGAAGTCATTTGCACAATATCAATATGAGCTGGTAAGTACACATACATTTTTAATGATTTGTTAGAATATGTCTGTGTCAGTATACTTATATTTATAAATTTTAAAGGGACATCAAGATAGGATAGCTGTCCGGGTCGATTGACGTTTACCAAAGAACCCATTGCCAGGCGATGAGCGAGTGATTTTCTAAGACTAGGAAGAGACATGTGAATATTAATTAATTAAGTTCTATTTCAATTTCATTATGAAATTTAGACTTTTAATTATATTTATTTTTTCTTTAATTAGAACCATATGATGAAGATACAATCCCAACCCTAAGTTGAGGACTCTACCCCATCCACAGATGATGATATCTATGATGAGGTGCTTGGTAGAAGACCTAGCTATGCTACGGGGTTAGAATATGAAGTTGTAGCCCCCAGCTTCTCTTGAGCAACATGTTTCTTGTGATGCTCGTCTGCATGAGGCAAAGAGAAGACATGCTGAGACTGAGAGGAGACATTAGAAGGAGATAACGGACCTACGGTGGGCCAATGCTAAGCTTTCATCCCAGCTTCAAGCATTTGGGATGAAGCTCAATGATGCTTATGATCAGAACTCCACCGATGATGATGATGGATGTCCTCTATGATTGATATTATTTTATATTATTTTTAATTAATATATTTTCATCATTTATATTAGATAATTAATTTGCTAACTTAATTTTTTAATTCAATGCAGGTCTATGATATGTTACTGAACATATGGAGTTTTATTTTGTTTCAATATATTTTTTTTATATGATATTTTTTGTGATTGTATATATCTTTTACATTGATTGTATGTATGATATTTTGTATATATATATGATTTTATATGGATGTTATATGGATATTTTAAAGTGAATGAATTTGATTTTAGCATATGTTTATTTGTTTTGTGGATGTTATATTATGTTCATTTGTCTATAGGTTTTAAAAAATTAGCACAAATAAAATTATTTATTTTTTTGTAAAAATAATTAGATATGCAAATAAAGTGTAGGTAAAGAGTTATAATAATGCAAACTAGCATTGGTAAATCTAAATAACCATCGCCAAATAGCGTGCCACCATGGCACTTTTAGTAACACTTTACAACTAGTGACGTAGGTTAACATCGCAAAATATTTACCAATGCATAATAAATGCTGGCAAATCCAAAGAAACAATCGTCAAAAAGTATGCAAGCATGCCATCTTTGGATATGCTTACCAGTTACCGATGTAAGCTTACATCACAAATTATTTGTCGATGCAAAATAAACAAAGGTAAATTTATTTTACCAACATAATTCTTACATCACGAATAGTTTATTGACATTTATCTTATATCACAAAAAAGATTTTTTCAACGTTTACTTAGCATAGGTAAATATTTATTTGCCAACGTAAGTTATCATTAATAAAAATATTTTTACCAATATTTATTTTGTATAGGTAAAAATTTATATTGTCGATAATTATTTTACATTGATAAATCTTTTTTTTCTAACGCCTGTCTTGCATAGCTAAAAATAATCTCTGATATTTAGTTTAGCATCGATAAAATCACTTTTTACCGATGAAAATGCATAAACATCAGTAAATGAAATCAACGATAGCACTTTTGCAGATGAATTTTTACCAATGTATTTTATGTCGGTAAAAATAATTAGCGATATTTTTTTAGGATTTAGCTATGCTTTTATTGGATATCTAATTATCCTTTTTCTTATAGTGACCGTTGGATGGCGCAACAAATAGCTTAGCTCATTAAATCCCGTAAGCCAAACTTTTTAATTTCCAAAAAAATACTTTTATTTTTTTAAAATATTATATATATCCTTTTAGTTTTTTAAATAGTATCTTTATTTTTTATAATGCCGTATGCATTCTTCATTTATTTTAATTCATTTTGAGTCCAATTTGCTCCCAATTTGAGCCCTTTTAATCTATAAAATGAGCTTTTTGTTTTGGCAAGAATCTTTCATGCAAAATATAAGAAAAAGTATCAATTCTTAAAATAAAAATTAATTAATATATATTTTAATACTTCTTTTTGGAATATTTATTATACTTATCATAGAATGTATGGCCTAAGGGAAGGGGATAAGGAAGCAAATTAGTTATAGGGATTAATGGGGTTGAGGCTTACAAAGGGGTCTTTGAAACTAAGAGACAGGTGGTTCTAAGAGAAAGGATGATAAAGGTTAAAAAAGGGTTTTAGCTAGGTGCATATCTATGTGATGTAGAATATTTTTTATGGTATGCACCTATGTTAAAAAAGAGAAAATATAGTTGTCAAAGGTATAGTCGTGATAAATAAGTCTAGCCCAAATCTACATCAGCTTGAGTTTAATTTTGGTATATGTATAGATTTTTAAGAATTTTTTGGATACTAGATTATGCTTTCCCCTCCAGATTTAGCCAATTAGGCTTGAAATGGTTTAGGATAAGCAAGGATTGAGTTGGGATAGGATCCAATTAGCTATGATTGGGTATGATAAAGTGTGATTGAGTTCAATTAGGTGTGATCGAACATGATTAGGAGGCTAGGTTTGGGTTGTTTCCAATAGGATTGGGTTAGATTTGATGGTTATGCTAAGATAATACAAGGTATGATCAAGATATATTAGGTAGCTAAGGTTTGATCAAATATAATTGAGAATAGAAGGTTAGCCTTTAGGGTAGATTGGATATATTTGGTTGTATAGAGTAGAATTAGGTATGATTGAGTCATATAGTGTTGGTTTGGATGTGATTAGATTAAGGATTCAGTGACTAAAGTTATGGATGTGTACAACTAAGAAGACCATTCACCTTGCTATAATTAGGAGGGTCTGCACATACATACATAAGCACATACAACACATGTAAATTGGTGTACATATTATCTATTGTTGGTTTTACCATCACATATGTCAAATATTATGAATTCATTATATGCATGTTTGCGCACACATACATAGTAAGAATAAATATATATAACTAGTAGAACTTTATAAAATATATATATTGAGAGTTTTCTTAAAATTTTTAAAATAGTTAAAAATTATTTTCTTAGAAATTTAAGTGATTTTGCATGCATAGAGTATAGTCCTTTAGTAGTATGGTCAAATTATTGAATGTAATGCAGAAATGATATTTGGTATGCTTCAAGCATTCGGCACTCCACCATATTTAGCATACTTTTACCACTTTAGAGAATTTCTTAACTTCATACATTTATTGTGAAGAAAATATGGCTACTGATTAGCTCATTGATAAAGATATCATAAAGATAAAGCTTCATCTAATTTACAACTATCGTGTGGAGTCTATAGATCTTCGTAGTTGACTGTATTGGTGTTACATAAAGTGAAGTTACTTTTCTCCTTCTTCACCAAAAAAAAAAAAAGATGCTAGTATGGTCAAATTATTGGATGCAATGCAAAAATGTACCCCTCTATTATTTGAATGCAAGAAATTGCCATCCAACTATCCAAAAAGTTTCTAAAACATGTAGAGAGATTTTTTAGATCAACTTCTTGGATTTTTTTTAAAGGAAGATTAACTTCTCAGAGTCGACACCTAGATTTTGCCATTTGGTCATATGAATGACAATAATTTGTTAGCCAATTAGTTTTTTGATATATATCTAATCTTTTATTTCAATATTTGTAATTTTACTTTTAAAAATAAAAATGATGCCAAATGGGTTCTAAGATTTTAGGCTCTAGGCTCGAAATATAAATGAGTTATTGAAAATCTTAATTTCCTTTTCAGAAAAGTTTATTTTGTTAAATAAAAATTTAATTATTTTCTTTTTGAAAAAGGTTGAAATTTAAGAAACCTTTTTAATAGTCCTATTATTGGATATTAAAATTCAAGTACAGATGTCCAGTTATTCCAAATCTAGTAGGGCTTTGGAGATGAATCATGCGCATGGATGCTTGCTCGCTTGCTTAGCTCAGCTTAGTCATATTGTGTGGCATGGCTTGCACGATGCGACGCCACATACCCTCGTCAATTTAAATTTAAAATTTGATTTCTTATCTAAAATGTAAGCATTACAGTGCAAGTTTAAACTAATATTTGACTTTGTAATATTAACATAAGCATTACATATTAGTTTAATCTGAATTTAAATTTGAAATTTAAAATTACCGACTTTCAACAGAGCTGCATGCTGCAAAATATATGTATTACGTGTATAAGCCTCTCCGGTGGTTCCCTAGATCAAGCCTATAGAAGGCGGATCTTGGACATGGTAGATATGAAATAAGCCTTGTACCACAATGTCCAAAGATAGACCCCCGCTAGTCTTTTTATGGTCTGATTTTCTACTCTATTTTCTTTTTAATTTTTTCTTAAGCCTTTCTTTCTCTCTTTGTTGGGCAAACCTAAGGAGTTCATTATGGCAGATCTCTACGTTATCATGTTCGTTATATAATACTTTTGGGTCGAGCTGAATTCATTGTACATTGGAGACAATCTTGTTGTGACCATGCACGGTGAGGCAAAATTTATTCTTAGGATCGTATTTTCATGCGCTTTGCAATTATTATTTTAGATGGTTATTATCGTGAACATCCTTTCTATTCTTTTTATAATTTATTTGATTATTAATTTTTGAAATTATTATTTTATGTAATTATTGGTAATTTTTAGGAAGGTAAACTATGCGTTGCTAACACATGTTTAGCTTTGATTAAGCCTTATATAAATAAATAAATAAAGTAAAATTATAGATAAATAATATATTAATAAAAATAAAAATTTTTCATATATTGACTATTTAGTTATAACCCTATCTATTGTTTATATTTTCTGTATCTATTATATATATATATATAATACTCCATAGAGGAGTATTATGGTGTTGCCATCTCAACATTTTAAATAATTTTAATTATTTAATATAGATTATTATTTTATTATTTATAATAATTTAAAATATTATTTTTAAATAATAATAAAATAGTATTTTAAAAATTAAAAAAATAATATTTTAAAAATAAAAATAGAAAAGAAATAAGGGATGGAAAATATTTTTTAAAATTATTATTCTTAAAAAATAAAATATAATAATAATAATTTTTAAAATACTAATTTATTATTATTTTAAAAAGATAACATATTATTTTTTAAATTTAAAAATAATAACATATTAATATATCTATTATATATATAAAAGAATACTCTATGGAGGAGTATTATGGTATTGCCACCTCAGCATCTCAGATAATTTTAATTATAATACATGAATTATTATTTTATTATATAATAATTTAAATATTATTTTTAAATAATAATAAAATAATATTTTAAAATTTAAAAAATAATATTTTAAAAATAAAAATAGAAAAGGGATAAAAGATGAAAATTATTTTAAAAAATAAAATATTATAAAAATAATAATAATATTTTTTAAAATACTAATTTATTATTATTTTATAAAGATAACATATTATTTTTTAATTTTAAAAATAATAATGTACTAATTTATTTTTTAAAAAATAATTTTTAATTATTTTTTAAAAAATAATATATTTCAAGATCTGAATCGATCCATCAGATTAGATCAGATTAATTTTAATAAATTATCTGTAAATAGAGCATGATACTCCATCGATTTGAAAGTTAAATCTCTGTATTTAATAGCCTCCGAAAGCTTGGAGAAGGTATGAAAAGTGAAGAGATGTGGGTGCGATTGGGATTGGCATTTATCAAGAGAAAAGAAGAGCTATGGTGGGGTGGCACCGACGGCCATGAAGAAGATATAAGAATGAAAAGAAAAAAAAAATATTATTTTATTAAAAAAGAAAAGAAAAGAAAAGAAAAAAAAGAGAAGAGAGTTTTTTCTTTTCCTTTAGTGGTGGTGCCGAGGATAATGATACTAATAGGAGCATCGAAGAGTACGATCGGGATCGGTATTTGTTAAAAGAGAAAGAGAGTAGTAGTGGGGCGGCATTGATAGGTGCAAAGAAAGTAATGAGAAGAAGAGAGAGGATGGAGGTGCGATCGAAATCGACATTTACTGAGAGAGAAGGAGAGCCATGATGGAGTGATGGGGATATAGCGATACCAATATAGAAGATATGAGAACAAGAAGAACAAATATATATAATAAAATAATATTTTATAAAATAATAAAAAATATATCATATAATAAATAAAAAAATAAAATATTAAAAAATTAAAAAATATGTATTATGAATATTTACTATAAAAAATTTTTAATAACTATAGACTGTAGTTATCTATCCCGCACAAGTTGCGCAGGTTTTCGACTAGTATATATATAAAATAATACTCTATGAAAGAGTATTGTGGCGTTGTCACCTCAACATTTCAAATGACTTTAGTTGTACCATATGTGCCACATAGAACCAAAATATTATTTTTAAATAATAATAAAATATTATTTTAAAAATTTTAAAAAATAATTTTTTAAAAGTAAAAGTAGGAGAGAGATAAGAGATGAAAAATATTTTTTAAAAAATATTATTTTTTAAAAATAAAATATTATAAAAATAATAATAATATTTTTTAAAAATATTAATTTATTATTATTTTAAAAAATAATATATTATTTTTTAATTTTAAAAATAATAATATAGTAATTTATTTTTTTAAAATAATATTTTTATTATTTTTTAAAAATAATATGTTTCAAGATCTAAATCGATTTATTGGATTTGATTAGATTAAACTTAATAAATTATCCGTAAATAAAGCACGGTACTTCATCGATTTGAAAGCCAAATATCTGCATTTAATAGTCTCCAAAAATTTGAAGAAAATATAAGAAGAAGTAAGAAGGTGGCGGTACGATCGAGATCGATGTTTGCCAAGAGAGAAGGAGAGTCGTAGTGGGATGACACTGACGGATATGAAGAAGATATAAGAATAAAAAGAAAGAAGTAAAAATAATAATAAAATATTATTTTATAAAATAGAAAAAAAGATAAAAAAGAACAGAAAAGAAAAGAATGGAGAGAGTTTTTCTCTCTTCTTTTAGTGGTGGCACCAACGATGGCAGTATTGATAGAGATGCCGGAGGGTACGATCGGAATCGATATTTATCAAGAGAAAATGAGAGCAGTAGTAAGGCGGCAGATGGGTGGGGTGGCACCGAAAGATGCGGAGAAGATATGAGAGGAAGAGATAGGATGGGGTGCGATCAAGATCGATATTTATCGAGAAAGAAGGGGAGCTATGATAAAGCGACTAAGGGTGCGGTAGTATCGATGGGCGCATAAAAGATAAAAAATTAAAAAAAATAAAATATTATTTTATAAAATAATAAAAAATATATAATATATATAATAAATAAATAAAATAAAATAAAAATATTAAAAAAATTAAGAAAATATTTATTATGAATATTTATTATTAAAAAATTTTAATAATTATAGATCATAATTATTCATCCTGTGCAACGTGGGTCTCCGACTAGTTTGATGATAAAACAAAATAACAATGTCATGATCCTTTCTCTAAGGGCAAATTTATATTTCAATCGTCAGATGAGTATCTAATGGCTTATGAGATATAATAATACTAGTCACTTAGGGTATAATAATGCTAGTCACTTAGGGATCCCAGGTCCATCAAATGAGATTTTAGATAGCCAAGGTTGTCACTTGAGCTCAGTTCCGTTTTAAGCTCGGGTAGAGCCGGACCAAGAATCGATCGGGCTCGAACTACTACTATTCGATTGCCTCAAAACCCTCGCAACAAAACCCTCTCCCTCTATCTTGCAGCAACGCCGTAAAGGCCTATCTTTTTCCCTCTCTCTTCTCCAAAGTCCAAACCCTTGGGCCTTTTGTTCCCCACAAAAAAGGGGAAAAAAAAAAAAAAAAGGAAAAAACTGAGTGCTTGCAGTCGCCCTCCGGCCATGGCTTCCCTTCCAGCAAAGAAGCCGCAGAAAAGCCAACAGAAGACGAAGAAGAAGGAAAAGAAGAGAAAGGGGACGGGAGATGCCGTAACCCTAGAGGATCTCAAAACCCTCGGCCACCAGCTGCTCTCCTCCAGAGTCCACATCAACAACCTCCCCATCCTCCTTTCCTTTCTCACCCCTTCCTCCTCCCTCGACCTTGCGCTGGAGTCCCTCATCTCCCTCCAATCCTTCTTCGTCCCTCTCCTCGCCGAAATCCCTTCCTCTGCTGCTATCTCCCGTTCGAAGGCGGTAGCTTCTGGTAATGTTGGGGAGGACAAGGATACCGAGTCGGTGTTTAGGGCGTGGCTACGAGCAAGGTTTGATGAGTTCGTGAACTCGTTGATCGAGATTGCCGTCTCGAATCAATCTGCGGATGCTCTCAGAGTAAGTCTTTTTGCCTGGATTGCATAAAGTTTGCTCCTTTAGTGGCCTGTTGATCCTATGTTATGTAAAAGTGTAACTTTTACTGGAAAGAAAACAAGAAAAATTGCGGCTGGTTATTACTGACCATGTGCTATCAATTAATTTTGAGCTGTCATGTGAATTTGGCACATATCACGGCCAGAAATTGATTCCTGTGATGATTGTTTTTCTCACATTTATATCCTTTTTTTTTCTGAAAAAAAAAAACCTCATAAATTCTAGTTTATTGGAAAGCAAGACTATGTTGGTATATCTGTTGTTTTATGAGTAGTGAATCAGAAGTGATTCTAGTGAGAGTTGATAATGTTTTAATGGATGCAAGCATTTCAGGATGTTGCTTTGGATGCTGTAATGGATTTTGTGAAGCTAGGAAAGGAGGGGAAGTTTCAGTCTGCTATTTACCATAGGTTTCTTAATAGCATTGTAAGTTTTTTTCCTCTCATTGTTCTACTATACATGTCTATGATTGTGGTGCACATATTGATGAATAGCTGTAATTGTCTGATGAATGTTCTCCTAGTTACATGCGCAGTTTTCTGTCACTAAATTTCTAAAATAACTTCTGTATCAGTCTTAAGTGTTGCATGACTTAGATTGCAAGAGCTGTGTTTGGTTGTTCTATATGTGATAAAGCAACTGTTAACCTCACACCTGTGTACATAGAATTACCCATTTTCAAAATATATAACAAAATGACATTGACCATCACACTCAACAAGAATAATTCTTTTTAAACAGCTGGATGAACTATGTACTGAAAAGTTGAACATTCATTCATACATGCTTTACTTTAAAATCTGTGTCAATAGTCTGGCATGGAATTGATTTTATGATGGAAAAATATCAACTGATCTGAATATATACCTTTATATTACTGTATGGTCATAGGAGTATCTTGTGTTAGGCATATTTATCTATTCCCCAACTATGCTTGTGCTCTCAACCCTGATTTCTAGGTGCACGCTAAGTATATATGTATATATATATGTGTGCATGCGTATGTGTAGATGGATGTATACATATACATACATATATACATACATACATACATACATACATACATACATACATATACACACACACATACATACATAGATATATATATATACACATACATACATAGATACATATATGTAGATATACATACATACATACATAGATACATATATGTATATACATACATACATACATACATATCTATATATACATACATACACACACATGTGTATGTATATGCATGCATATACATATATATACAGGGGTATACAGGGGCATGTTTGGATAAGGTTGATCGGATTTGGGCTTTGATCCGGTCAGGTCAAAACTGGACAATGGGAGTCTTGCATCGATGATCTAAACCTTTGGATGTGATCTACTATCTTAAAACTGCTTGCACACAAAAAATCATATGATTTGAAGACTCCTATCCTATGCCTCAAATGATCAAAAAATATATCTAATTCAATTTTATTTAGGCTATCCAAGATTTAACTACTTGATGTATAGACTAGGGGTCTCCAAATCATATATTTTTTGTGTACAAGTAATTTTGAGGTAGTAGATCATATTTAACTGCTTGAATCATCGATGTAGGACCGTAATTATATAGTTTTGATCTGACCAGATCTGGACTCAAATCCAGATTCTAGTCGGGCTATATGTATATACATACATATAGGTATATACATGTATGTACATACATATAGGTACATACATACATATACATATATATAGATCCATATATCTATGTATACATACATATATATATACATATATGTATTTATACATACATGTACATATCTATACATACATATACGTATGTAAATATACATATACATATATATACATCCATATATCTATGTATACATACATATATACATACATATATATATGTATATATATGTATATATATGTATGTATGTATGTGTGTATGTAGATATATACATATACATACATACATACATATATACATATATATGTATATATATAACACACATATATGTAGGTACATATATGTATGTGTGCGTGTATTATATCTATATATATGTATATGTGTGTGTGCACGTATATGCATATATATGTATATATGTATATAAGTGCATGTGTATATATGTATATATATATATGTGTGTTTGTGTTGCGCGCACGTGCACGCATGTGTGTGTACATATACATATATACATGTATATGCACATGTGGGTATATATATATGTGCATATACATCTATATATCCATATGTATGTATGTATTTATACATATGTATATACATACATATATGTATATACGTATGTACATGTATATATATGCATACATACATGTACATGTAGATGCATGTATACATATACATAGATGCATATATGTATATGTGTGCGTGTGTCTCTTTCTCTCTCTATGTATATATATATATGTATATGTATGTATGTATGTATGTATAATTGGTTTGCTGAACTGGACCAAACTACTTGGTTCACCCCATACCGAGCCAAATCGGTGCAGGGCCAGGTTGATTCGGCCATATTTTTTGAAACCACCCCTGAGTAATTGGTTTGCTGAACTGGACCAAACTACTTGGTTCACCCCATACTGAGCCAAATCGGTGCGGGGCCAGGTTGATTCGGCCATATTTTTTGAAACCACCCCTGAGGCGCTTGTACTGAGGTGTACCTTTCCATATTGGGGCATGCCATTCTTGTACTATACCGAGCTGTATCGAGATAAAAATTGAAAAAAAAAAGGGTTTAACTTGGTTTACTAAACCGGACTGAACCACCTGATTTATCTCGTACCGAGCCGAATCGGCCGCTGACCAGTATGTGTTTTAGTACTGGTTCTGCGGACTTTGATGTATATGCATATATGTCTATATATATGTATATATATATGTATATACATATATGTATGTACATATGCATATCTGCATATATGCACGTATGCATATACACACACACATGCATATGTGTGTGCGTGCGTATGTATATGTATATGTATACATGTATATGTATATGCATACATATGTATATGTATATGTGTGTGTGTATACATATACATATACATATGTATATGCATATGTGTGTGTATGTGTATCAGTCAGGTGGCTTGCTTGCACGAACGAATCTTTTTCAGAAGGATTGAAAGAAGGTCAACCGTCCTGTCCTATATGAATGGTAATCAGCACTGCTGCTTGTGATTGTTTTTCCTATTGGAACTGCTGTTGTTTGGGTTTGGAACTGGTGCTGCTCAACCTGCAACTTTTCTTTTAGCTTCATTAAGAAGGCTTAGGAGTTACAGGCTTCTCTCTCCTTCAAAAAGAAGCATGAACAATAACATTGATTGGCAGGCTGAGAAATTCCTATTGTTGAGTCAGCCTTTGTTCTTCCAGCGGTGCTTTCTAATGGGAGCTTTAGCTCTTTCTTTCAATTCATCCTCTTGTGCCATGAGTCAAGCGAGTCGGGGAGGCATGCTCAACTATGGGGTTGGGTAGCAGTAAAAGTCGGTCTTCTCTGAAGGAACAAGTGGATACATGCATACATACATACATATTTCTTTCAATTCATCCTCTTGTGCCATGAGTCAAGCGAGTTGGGAAGGCATACTCAACTATGGGGTTGGGTAGCAGCAGAAGTTGGTCTTCTCTGAAGGAACAAAAGGATACATATATACATACATACATATAGACAGACAGACTGTGACAAACACACACACATGCATGCGCATAGACATACATCCATACATATAGACAGATAGAGACAGAGAGAGAGAGACAGACACACGCACACATACATACATCCATACATGCATGCATGTGTTTGCGTGCGTGCATGTGTGCCATGTATACATAGATAGAACCAACGAACTGCATACATAGCTATGCCTTTTTTGATACAAACTATATACTCACCTCCTGAGGCTAGTGTTCTCCACATAGCTGTGCCTTTTTTGATACGAACTTATATCTATTTTCTACACAATTATTCATAAGTAATTATCAAAAATTTTGTGCTTATTGTAAGTTTACAACCATGTGCTAAAATAGTAGAATCATTTTGTTTGCATATTTTAGACAGTTCTATATTGTTCAATCTGTTGATTTTTTAGTTAACTTATCGGTAAGTTTTTTCTCATTTTAAATTCCTATATTTTTATCCGATTGTAGGTTTATGCTACATCTCCTGTTGATCTGTTGCTGCAATTGCTTGCACCTAAGTATTTCAAGTACATTGATGTACGGTATGTTATATTTTCTTCTTTTGCAGTATTGCTAGATTTTGTATTTGTGGATCATTTATAGAATGTGGGCTTTAAATTGCTTTACTTTATGATAATTCATTTGGACACTTTTAGATGAATGTAGTAATGTAGGAATTAGTGCAATGTAGTCACCAAATATAGACACAGCCTATTTCCTTACAAAAATTAAATTGAATGGGCTTTGCCAAATATTTGTTTTGTTAATTTTCATTGAGTATATTACATGGAAGCTTAAGTGTTATCAACAGATACACTAGCTAATGACGATGTTGGTGGCTAATTGATATAGGACAACCTTAGAGAAACTAATGATTGATGCCACACAAATGTGATAAACCCTAACCCAAACTTATGCAAACTTAAATGCTATGGACATGGTATGCCATACTGGACTATGGAAAGCATACTATCTCGTATTGTGTTGAATTGGTACACGGTATAGGAGGTGTACTGAGTATTGATATGTCAAATTGACCACCATACGAGGCATACTGATGCTGTACCAAGCTGGTAATGGTATAGGGTCTGGTACTGAGATTGCAAGCCTTGTAAATGTATGAAAACATGATGCTATGCGACATCAAACTACAATCTGAAATTGAAATTAAGAAACTACTATGCTTATGACCCAAGTTACAACCTATTATAATGTAAAGAGGATGTTTGATATAGATGCCTAAATGCCACTTGCAGAAATTACATTCGAACAATAGCTTTTCTCAATTAAAGTATATGATCTTGCTACAAAAGTATTGAACATTACCAGAATTGTTTGAAGGATACAAAGCAATGAATCTTCGCTTGTGTAGTGAATATGCTGCAATCGCTGTCTACATCCAGTCCGTTCCTGTTTCTTGCTCATACATTGTGTACAACAGCCCAAGATTCAAGGCTTTCTTTTCAGTTATAATAGGAATTAATGCACTCCGAGGACTAGGTTTACAATTTGCTGATTTACTGCAAGTGTTTCCATAACCAAAGGAGGGCTGAGAAGTCTGTAGAAGTAGCAGATTTGATTGGAACACATAGATCAGGTTTTGGAGTGGGCACAGTCTGAAGTAGGTGTTGATTGATGGTTGCAAAGTGATTGCTATAACGGAATGACAGAAAGAGTAAAAGAGTGATTGCTTTTAGGTTGTAATATTGAGAAAACAAAGAAAAGAAAGAGAAAAGAAACAAAGTGAGGAGATATTATTGAGAAGGAAGAAGAGGGAAAAAAAAAAAAACAATATCACACCTGTTCAATAGGGAATCACTCCTTCCATGCCTCACACCCATATTCCATGCCTCACATGTAGAGAAAGGAGAAAAAGAACCTTGATTTCATTAATGAAAAATTCTGCATACAATGGCCATAAAAACCCTAAAACAAAGTGTTGGTGATAAATCCCGCTCCTGCCGAAGCCTGGCCCGACGCTCAGCCCAATGTAACCAGTAGCCGCTGAAGAGCTTTAGCGCCAGGCGCCAGGCCGAGCCCCTACCACGGCCGAACTGCCTAGAGGCCGAACTCCCCTGTACCAAGGTCCGGGCCGAACTGCCTAGAGGCCGAACTCCCCTGCGCCAAGATCCGGGCCGAACTACCTAGCTGCCGAACTCCCCAGCGCCAGGCTCCGGGCCGAACTCCCACCGCCAGCCGAACTTCCTGACGGCCGAGCTCCTTGGACTCCAAGCGGCAGGACTCCTCCCAGACGCCCGTTCGGCCACCCGAACTCCTCCCGGGTTTTCCTTTCGGACCGACTCCAGGCGAGCCCAGGCGGCCGAACCCCTTCGGACCGACTCCAGGCGGTCGAACTCCTCGGCAATCGTCCCTCGGCCGAACTCTACAGGTGGCCGACCCTTCAGCCAGCCGAGCTCCTCCCGGGTTTCCCCTTCGGCCGAACTCCTTCGGACCGACTCCATGCGGCCGAACTCCTTCGGACTTCCCACGGCCGAACTCCTTCGGACCGACTCCAAGCGGCCGAGCTTCAATGAAGTCCTCTCAGCGGCCGAACTCCTCAGCGGACGGGCTTTAGTGGAAACCCCAAGCGGTCGTCACTCAGGAGCCCGAACTCCTCAGCAGTCGTCACTTAGGAGCCCGAACTCCTCAGCAGTCGTCACTGGGCCGAACTCCTCAGCGGTCGCCCTCATCGAACTTCGGCCGACCGAGCTCCTACCGAACTCTCAAGTGTCCAAGCCTCAGCCGAAGTCCAACAGCCGGCCGAACCCCAAACGGCCGAGCTTCGGATTCTCAGCAGCCGAACTCTTCTGCGGACGAGCCTTAGCTGCATACCTCTAGCCAGACGCCTATGGGAGCCGAACTCCCTCCTATCTTCCTCTTCAGGAGCCCGAACTCCTCCGAAATGGGCACACGACGAAGGCCTTCAACCCTTCATTTGGCAAGCTCTGCAACCATCACCATCAGTCAGTCCGCCGCACCATCAGTCAGTCCGCCGCAGGCGATAGCGACCCACTGTCAGGCGGCGATGGCTGTCACCCTCAATCCGCCGCACACGGCACCATTCCGTGAGACTGACTCCGCCGAACCTCGAGCGGCCCGCCAGCATGCGGCTGCAGTTGTCACCATCAAGCTCCACTATATAAAGGACCCTCCCGATATGCTAAGGCTGAGCTCTCTGAACTCTCGACTCTCTAAGCTCTCCTCCTCATCTCTAAGCTCCGGAACTCGTTCCGAGCACTCCATTACTGTTGGCCGGAAACTAACTTGACCGTCGGAGGGTCCTGCCGGAGCCACCCCCCACCGGTTCCGGATGGGACTTCGTTTTGCAGATCCCCGGCGGCGACCTCTGCTGCCTCGATTTCGGCAACCTCCGGCGAGGACGGATTTCTGCACCAACAGATTGGCGCTAGAGGAAGGGCATGAACCTTCGAGGTTCCCTTGTTCTTAAAGGAGTGCTCGGCGACGATTTTCCTTCCCCTGCTCCGGATCTCTCTTCTCCCTCTTCAGGATTCCTTTTCTGGAAAGAAAAAATGCCCCCCAGAAGAGCCTCGACCCGGAGGTCGGCAGCCTCCGCGGCCCGATCCCGTTCGGGTCCGTCCGCTCCCACTCCGGCCCCGGCAGCTCAGGTTCCACCTGTACGTGCGGTGGATGTGAAGCAGTTCGACCTACTTGTCCGACAGGTCCGTGGCCTCACGGAGGCATTGCAGGCTATACAGCAGCCCTCGGTGGCGACTCCACCAGAGAACCCACCATTGGGACGTCGGGAATCGGCCTCAAGGAAGTGTACCAAGGCCAGCGTACCGGTCGCCCCAGAGAAGGGGAAACCGAGGGCCAGGGATCCGTGTTCGGATCATTGTTATCTTCTGGGGGAGACCTTTCCCACTCGTAGTCAGAAGCATCCGAAGATCAGCAGCCAAGACGACGCCCTCGATTGCAGGCTACGGGAGATGGACCGGCGTATTGAAGAGCTCGGCCGCGTCACCTCGGCTCATCATGCCGGCGTCCGTGCCGAACCTCCCTTTTTCTCCCCAAATTATGCAAGAACCTGTTCCACCGACCTTCGAGCTCCCTCAACTGGAAAGCTACGATGGAACTTCTGATCCGGTTGATCACCTGGGGGCCTTCCGTGCCATGATGCTGCTTCACGGCGCTTCAGATGCCATGCTGTGCCGAGCCTTCCCATCTACCTTAAAGGGAGCAGCGAGGAACTGGTACTCGGCGTTGAAGCCAAACACGATCTTCTCTTTCGACCAGATGAGCAGTTGGTTCGCGGCCCACTTCATCAGCAGCCGACGACCGAGCCGAGGTTCAGATTCCCTGATGAGCGTCAAGCAGAAGCAAGGGGAATCCATCCGGACTTACGTCACTCGGTTTAACGTCGCGGCATTGGAAGTCCGGGACCTGGACCAGTCTGTCGCGATGGCCGCACTTAAGGGCGGCCTTCAGAAAAATAACTTGCTGTTCTCTCTGGAAAAAAAGTATCCCAGGGACTTCGCCGACCTGCTGGCTCGAGCCGAGAGATATGCCTGTGCGGAAGAAGCCTTCAAATTGAAAGATGAGGAGCTCGTCAGAAAGGACTGGCTGGCGGACGAGGAAGAGCTGGGTGAAGTTCGGCTGCACTCGCAGACCCCCTACGAAAGCAGGCGGGCCCGAACTCCTCGAACTCGCCCTGATAAAGAGGCGCGAAGAAGTCCTCCTCCCGGAAGGTTCCGCCGCTATGCCCCCCTCAACGCTCCTCGAACCCAGATTCTCACCGAAGTAAAAAACCAGCTGCCAAGACCGGAAGGATTACGATCTCCCCCAAATAAGCGCGATCGAAATAAGTACTGCCTCTACCATCACGACCACGGCCACGACACGGAAGGGGTGCATCCAGCTCCGAGACGAAATTGAGGAGCTCGTCAGAAACGGGGCGGCTGGGTAAATTCCTCCGGTACCGGCCTGAAGCAGAAAAAGATCGGCTAAGGGCGCTGCCGTAGCCAGAGACTGCAAGAAGGTCGGCCACCTTACGGCGTCGTTCACATTGCCCCTGGGAAGATCTCGGTGCATCAGCGATTCGTCGTCTCCCAGCAACAAGAGCTTGCACCAAATTGAGGAGGCCAGCATGAGGAGGTCGTCCACCCCGGAACTTATTGCCGAAGAAAATGCGGAGGAACAACGTTATCACGATCTTGAAATACAGAATTTGGGGATGCGCTACTAGTAACTTTCCTTTCAATAAAATTTCTTTCTTTCGATAATATTATTCCTGGATGCGAAAACCATATAGTGACAGGGAAAGAGCAGCCAACCGCGTTAGGAACAGGAGGAGAACCTCGTCCTAACGCGAGCAATAAGCTCGGTCGCAGGAGATAAGATCTCCCCCGAGCGCGCACCTCGGCCGCAGGAGATAAGATCTCCCCCGAGTGAAGCTCGGCTGCAGGAGATAAGATCTCCCCCGAGCGCGCACTTCAACCTCGGCTAGAGATAAGATTTCTCTCCCGAGCGACCGAAACAACCTCGGTTAGGAACAGGAGGAGAACCTCGTCCTAACACGAGCACCAACCTCGGCTAGAGATAAGATCTCTCCCGAGCGACCGTCAACAACCTCGGCTAGAGATAAGATCTCTCCTGAGCGACCGTGAACAACCTCGGTTAGGAACAGGAGGAGAACCTCGTCCTAACGCGAGCACCAACCTCGGCTAGAGATAAGATCTCTCCCGAGCGACCGTTGACAACCTCGGCTAGAGATAAGATCTCTCCCGAGCGACCGGAACAACCTCGGTTAGGAACAGGAGGAGAACCTCGTCCTAACACGAGCACCAACCTCGGCTAGAGATAAGATCTCTCCCGAGCGACCGTCAACAACCTCGGCTAGAGATAAGATCTCTCCTGAGCGACCGTGAACAACCTCGGTTAGGAACAGGAGGAGAACCTCGTCCTAACGCGAGCACCAACCTCGGCTAGAGATAAGATCTCTCCCGAGCGACCGTTGACAACCTCGGCTAGAGATAAGATCTCTCTGGAGCGACCGTGAACAACCTCGGTTAGAACAGAAGGAGAACCTCGTCCTAACACGAGCACCAACCTCGGCTAGAGATAAGATCTCTCCCGAGCGACCGGAACAACCTCGGTTAGGAACAGGAGGAGAACCTCGTCCTAACACGAGCACCAACCTCGGCTAGAGATAAGATCTCTCCCGAGCGACCGTTGACAACCTCGGCTAGAGATAAGATCTCTCCTGAGCGACCGTGAACAACCTCGGTTAGGAACAGGAGGAGAACCTCGTCCTAACACGAGCACCAACCTCGGCTAGAGATAAGATCTCTCCCGAGCGACCGAATCAACCTCGGCTAGAGATAAGATCTCTCCCGAGCGACCGGAACAATCTCGATTAGGAACAGGAGGAGAACCTCGTCCTAACACGAGCACCAACCTCGGCTAGAGATAAGATCTCTCCCGAGCGACCGTTGACAACCTCGGCTAGAGATAAGATCTCTCCCGAGCGACCGTGAACAACCTCGGTTAGGAACAGGAGGAGAACCTCGTCCTAACACGAGCACCAACCTCGGCTAGAGATAAGATCTCTCCCGAGCGACCGTTGGCAACCTCGGCTAGAGATAAGATCTCTCCTGAGCGACCGTGAACAACCTCGGTTAGGAACAGGAGGAGAACCTCGTCCTAACACGAGCACCAACCTCGGCTAGAGATAAGATCTCTCCCGAGCGACCGAATCAACCTCGGCTAGAGATAAGATCTCTCCCGAGCGACCGGAACAACCTCGGTTAGGAACAGGAGGAGAACCTCGTCCTAATGCGAGCACCAACCTCGGATAGAGATAAGATCTCTCCCGAGCGATCGTTGACAACCTCGGCTAGAGATAAGATCTCTCCTGAGCGACCGTGAACAACCTCGGTTAGGAACAGGAGGAGAACCTCGTCCTAACGCGAGCACCAACCTCAGCTAGAGACGAGATCTCCCCCGAAGAAGCTCGGCTGCAGGAGATAAGATCTCCCCCGAGCGTGCACTTCAACCTCGGCTGCAAGAGAGGAGGTCTCCCTCGAGTCGACTTCAACTGATGAAGACAACGTCGCCCCCGAGGAGCTCAAATCCGACCTCGACCGTAGGAGGCGAGATTTACTTCGGCTTCAACATCAGCTTCATCGACTTTAGCTGGAAACGAGTTCCATTTCAACTCCAAACATCGACTGAAGATGAGGTCTCCCCCAAGCCTCAGCCTCAACTTCAGCGTCAATATTGGCTGGAGATGAGACCTCCCCCGAGCTTCAGCTGCAACAAATGCGGAGCCTGGAAGAAGACTTCGGCAGTCGCCTGTTTTGGTACTCCCTCCCTTCAATTTTTGAACTCGGGAGTGGGGGGGCTACTGTTGGGGATAAATCCCGCTCCTGCCGAAGCCTGGCCCGACGCTCAGCCCAATGTAACCAGTAGCCGCTGAAGAGCTTTAGCGCCAGGCGCCAGGCCGAGCCCCTACCACGGCCGAACTGCCTAGAGGCCGAACTCCCCTGCGCCAAGGTCCGGGCCGAACTACCTAGCTGCCGAACTCCCCAGCGCCAGGCTCCGGGCCGAACTCCCACCGCCAGCCGAACTTCCTGACGGCCGAGCTCCTTGGACTCCAAGCGGCAGGACTCCTCCCAGACGCCCGTTCGGCCACCCGAACTCCTCCCGGGTTTTCCTTTCGGACCGACTCCAGGCGAGCCCAGGCGGCCGAACCCCTTCGGACCGACTCCAGGCGGTCGAACTCCTCGGCAATCGTCCCTCGGCCGAACTCTACAGGTGGCCGACCCTTCAGCCAGCCGAGCTCCTCCCGGGTTTCCCCTTCGGCCGAACTCCTTCGGACCGACTCCATGCGGCCGAACTCCTTCGGACTTCCCACGGCCGAACTCCTTCGGACCGACTCCAAGCGGCCGAGCTTCAATGAAGTCCTCTCAGCGGCCGAACTCCTCAGCGGACGGGCTTTAGTGGAAACCCCAAGCGGTCGTCACTCAGGAGCCCGAACTCCTCAGCAGTCGTCACTTAGGAGCCCGAACTCCTCAGCAGTCGTCACTGGGCCGAACTCCTCAGCGGTCGCCCTCATCGAACTTCGGCCGACCGAGCTCCTACCGAACTCTCAAGTGTCCAAGCCTCAGCCGAAGTCCAACAGCCGGCCGAACCCCAAACGGCCGAGCTTCGGATTCTCAGCAGCCGAACTCTTCTGCGGACGAGCCTTAGCTGCATACCTCTAGCCAGACGCCTATGGGAGCCGAACTCCCTCCTATCTTCCTCTTCAGGAGCCCGAACTCCTCCGAAATGGGCACACGACGAAGGCCTTCAACCCTTCATTCGGCAAGCTCTGCAACCATCACCATCAGTCAGTCCGCCGCACCATCAGTCAGTCCGCCGCGGGCGATAGCGACCCACTGTCAGGCGGCGATGGCTGTCACCCTCAATCCGCCGCACACGGCACCATCCCGTGAGACTGACTCCGCCGAACCTCGAGCGGCCCGCCAGCATGCGGCTGCAGTTGTCACCATCAAGCTCCACTATATAAAGGACCCTCCCGATATGCTAAGGCTGAGCTCTCTGAACTCTCGACTCTCTAAGCTCTCCTCCTCATCTCTAAGCTCCGGAACTCGTTCCGAGCACTCCATTACTGTTGGCCGGAAACTAACTTGACCGTCGGAGGGTCCTGCCGGAGCCACCCCCCATCGGTTCCGGACGGGACTTCGTTTTGCAGGTCCCCGGCGGCGACCTCTGCTGCCTCGATTTCGGCAACCTCCGGCGAGGACGGATTTCTGCACCAACACAGAAATCTTAAAACGGAACATTATTGGGAAGGAAGAAGAACAGAAAGCAAATCGATCTCACACTAGTTCGATAGTTACTCTCTGGGGCCTCGCACCCACATTCCATGCCTCACATGCAGAGAAAAGCAAAAGAACCTTGAATTTGTTGATGAAAAAATTTTATATACAATGCCCATAGGAAACCCTAAACAAAGAAGGCTTAAAATGCATGTACTGTAGCTTTATTGATCAGAATATAGTGCTATGAACGGTAATCTACCCCTTATTCAATTCCTAAAATGCCTGTTGGCTCTTTAATAAGACGTGACTAAACTGGTCACTTAAATTCAGTCATGGACTAAAACAGAAAATATAATTAAAAAACAATGATACTTTGACCCAAAGCTGGACAAACTCCAATGATGCTTGATGATATGTTCGGAGCTCTTGCCATTGCACGGGGCCATCCAAGTCAATCCAAAGGCTTGGATGTTTCTTTGCTCGTCGTATGTAGATATGAAGTGATGAATAAAAGGGTATTGTTAATCGAAACCAGGGCGGATGGTCCTTTATGACATTTGAACCTAACATGCTTACTACTATAAAGATTCATGAATTGGCTATTAGGGCCTTAAATTCTTGATTTGGCTATTAGGGCCTTTGGTACCGTGTCTCGATGTGGTATGAGTATGGTATGCCATTGCCTGGTATGGGGCGGTATGCATTTGTATAACGAACCATGGACTTCTGCTATTTTACGTTGGATTTTGCTAAATGATCATTTGTTTGATGGCTGTTGTCTAGCTATGCAACCCAAGAAGGGGGGGGTGAATTGGGTTTTTAAAATTTTAAAGCTAATTTAGAGTTACAAAGATTATGTGATGATATGCAAGTGATATGTGATAGGTGTTTTAAGTGTAGAGAATAAGTGAATATCAAAAGAGCAAGTATATGAATAAGTGAATATCAAAAGAGCAAGTATATAACAATGTAAAGATAAAGAAAGGGGAAGCACATCACAAACAAACAAGATTTATAGTGGTTCGGTGCCAACCTTGTACCTACATCTACTCCCCAAGTTTTTACTTGGGTATTTAAATCCACTAAATGTATTCAAACTAAATATAACGTTGGAAACTTCCAACCCTAGCTATCCCAAGCTAGAATACTTGTTTTTCGGGTACAAGCCAACCCAATACAATCCTATTTAAGGTTAGGATCAACCTTCCCAAGTTCTGAAATCCTTTCAAAACTTAAAACAACTCAAAGAGCAGAGAATAAGAGTTTATATTAATAAATATAACTCAAGCTTCTTAAATGAGCAAATAAAAGCTTTAAGAACACTTTACACAACAAAGAGGAAGCTTTTTTGATTTTCCTCAAGGTTGTTGAAGACTTGAATGAGCTTTTGAGGGGTTGGTGAGCTTGAAAACGAAGGCTTCTTTGCTTGAAGAGGGCTTTTTGCTTAGGGCTGAAATGAATGCTTGAATCTCTTTTTTTGTTCATTACTTTTGAAAGCTTTTATGTCCTTTATGATGACTGGAGAGAAAACATACCCAATTTGTAGCCGTTGGAGACCCATTTTGGAGCATTAAATGCAGTTAAAAAGGATCGAAAAATAGCCATGGTGGACTTTTTCCATCGTAGGGGTTGACCCTTAGGTCGTCCCCTGCACAGGCTCTATGATAGAAAACCGAAAAAATTGTATTCTGTAAAAATGGCCTTTGGAATGGCAGAGGTCGACCCTTGGCACAAGGGACGACTTAGGGGTTGACTCCTTTGGTGTGCCAGCCAAAGAAACCCGTGCCATTCAGCCCCTTTTGACAGGGGTCGATCTAGGGGTCGACCATTTTCTTAAAAATTGATTCTCTCAAAATATAAATTCAAAAAATGTAAAATTGCCTTCAATATATCATAAATCTTCTGTTCTTGCTCTTGAGGCTTTCAAATCAAAACTTGGTAAAATTATGATTTTGCATCTGAAATATAATAAATCTTTTTTCAAGCCAAAATCATTAGTAATCCTCGCAAATGTTTTGTAATCATCAAAATAAATTTTTGGAGAAACAATCTTTCCCTTTTTGATGATGACAAAATACTTGAGCATAAGCAAAGGTAAAACTTGTAGAAGCATTGATTAAAAGTTTCAAGTATTTGAAGGAACATGATACATCACTTACTTGAATATTATATTCAATTATTTGACTAACATGCATAAAAGATAGTAAGGAGCATCATGAGTAGCTTGACAATTAAATTACTTGTTGCCTTTGTCAATTTTGTTTTTGATTATTGCCCAGTTTTGCTTGTCAATTTTGCTTTGCTTATTGCCCAATTTTGTTTGTCAATTTTGCTTTGCTTATTGCCCAATTTTGTTTCTCTACTCTCCCTTTTTGACATCATCAATTAAGATCTTGAGAAATTTTAAAGAAAAAGAGAAAAAGCCTCTTTCTTACATTTTGCCATACGTTTTCTGTTAAAACAAGAATTTATAAAGAAAACAAGACATATACCAATCATATAGGCCAAGTAAGACTGTTTACAGTATACTTTAATAGAAATTTAAACCATTCATAAGAGTTAGTTCATCCAAATGATATCATCATATAGACATTCCATACACAACAAACTAGAATATATAGTCATCAATACCACATACAAGTATTAGAGCATAAAACCACATAAGTCATCAATACATATGTAGAAGTCATGAGTATCCAAAAAATACAACCAACCATGACTTAATCATCAACATATATAAACAACCAAAAGATACAAGGCCATAGACTGACATAAGAATGACTAAACTAGATCTAGTAGAGGTCACGACTGGATGCATCGAAATCAAATGAAGAGTCAGAAATGTGATGAGGAGTATCAGGGTCAAAGCTAGGAGCATGTCCTTGACCACGAGTACGTCTGCCATGGCCACGAGTAGAGATGCGGGTACAAGTAGCTTGACGAGACGGTCCAGGAGCCTGGGAAGAAATAGGCTGGGCGAGAAGAGCAATCCTAATGGTGTCCAAGTGTCCCAAAGCTCTCAACATGGACTGCATAAGGGTGCCGATCTAAGTGGAAACAGCCTCACTAGAATCTCTGAACTCTCTCCTCAGAAAATCAAATCCACCCTCCAGAACACCACGTAGTCTGGCTACTTCTACAGAAAGGTTTGATATCTCAGTGACATCTGCTTGAGGCGGGGGATGGGCCAAATCTAATACTTGCCTCTGAAGATCTAATACCCTGCCAGTCAGCCTCAAAACACATCCCTCAAGCTCCTCAATCCATGTAGACTGAGCAGAAAGCATCTGGAAAATAGTAGAGACGTAAGGAATCAAAGTCTGATTAGACGGAGGGACAAAATGATAACTCTTCCCTTGAGAAGAACTGGGCATCTGTCGAGATGAGATCTGCCATCCGCTGAGATAGGACATCAGCAATCGGCTGAAACATCCGGTCGGCAATCATCTTGAGCTGGTCATTTGAGAGTCTGACAACTGAATTTGTGCTCCCTGACGGGGGTACAGGTGTATCGCTCCTCACAGACGTTGAGGGACCAGCCTTGTGATCAGATATGAACTGAATGTTAGGAGATGCTCTATGATCACGAGGAGGTGAAGATGGTCTCTCCTCTGCTCACTTAGACCAACCATCATCTATCTTTGAGAAACCCATGCGGTGTAATGTATGGCGGTTGATTGTATCTATGTGTGATAATCTGGTGACAACCTCCTCCCTCAAAACTGACTCCGATCCTCCTAAAGACTAAGATAAGGGCCATATCATAAGGTAAGTGAGCCTTTGATTTGTTCAGTATCTCCCTTATGGCCTCAATCATCAAAGCAGGGAGGTTCAAGGGGGTCTCAGTGATCACATGGTACATAATGCATACGTTCCTATTCGATAAGAAATCATGCCTGCCACTCCTAAGGATAAATAATTTGGTAATCATGTGGTGCAATAGTCTCATTTCCACTGAAAGTATTTTTGCTTCAACTTGTTTAAACTATCAGTAAATTTTTTTTCTAAAATAATTCTTATTCCCTCTTCTTTATTTATGATCTCCATACCAGTATAACCCTCACAGGGCAAGTGCAAGATTTGTCCTAAAAGAAATGGATCAAGGACAATGTCAACTCTTTTCATAGATGACCTTACTGTTCCATTGGAATAACTTAGGTTCAAATAAAATTCCCTGACTAGATCAACATAAGCATTTTCTTTTAACAGACAGTAAAACTCTCATCCTTGACTCTTAATTTTTGAAATAATAGAAAATCCTTCTTTCTTAAAGAATCCAAAGTCAATATTCTTCCCTGGTTCAACTCTTCGATCGGAAAGAGGGACCTTACTTGGAGTGAGGGAGAATGGTGAGGTAGCTGGAGCAGGACTGGGAGCTGAGGTTGGAGCAGGAGAGGGCTCGGCTGTCGTTCTTTTTCAGCGAACATCTTCCTTTAGGCCATGGACGGACTTTCTCCTCTGCGGCAACTTCATCTTGGGCGCCATTGAGAGCAAAGGGACCTTGAATCCCACTAGAGAGTCTCAAGAAGAAGTGGAATGGAGAAGATTTTGAGAGGGAGAGGAAGGATTTTAATGGTGGTAGTCGATGGTGGGTTTTGGGGCGAGGGTTTGCTAGAACCCTTGAATCCGCCTGAAATGGGAGAAAATTGAAAGGGATTTTGGGTCCTTAAGGGGCGATTTGGAGGGGGAAATCGGAGAAATGGTGATTTTTGGTGGATTTTTGCTGATTTAGGGGAGGAATAAATATGGGTTTTGGATGGTTGAGCGATGGAACAGGGAAAGAAGGCGAAGAGGGGTCGACCTATTCGACTAGAAGTTTCCAAATAAAAGGCCCGGTTGTTTTTTTAGGAAAAATACTAAAATGCCCTAGGATCGCCCTCTAGGTCGACCCATGGAATAGAAAAAATCAAAACAATGATGAAAAAATTCTAGAAAAATGTGAAACTTTTAGGGTAGAACTTCATTCATGAGCTTGATCAAAGAAAGTGTAAATTTGAGCTTTTTAAAGATCAGAAAATGAGAATAAATCTCAAGATTTGGTTCAAGATGATTTGATAGGAAAGAACTTGGAATTATAAAGATGTTTAGGCTAATGGATCAAGAATTTCTAGTTCTCCTATTTTCACAAAATCTATCCTCATTTAAAGCCTTTGTAAATATGTCAGTCAATTATTTTTCAGTACAAACGTTATCAAGAAATATTTCATTATTTTGGACACGTTCTCCTATAAAATGATGCCTAATTTCAATATGTTTTGACCTAGAGTGTTGAATTGGATTTTTAGTCAAATTAATAGCACTAGTATTGTCACATCTTATGGGAGTTTTGTTAAGTTTGATGTCAAAGTCCTCAAGTTGTTGCTTAATCCATAAGATTTGTGCACAGCAACTTCCAACTGCAATGTATTCGGTCTCGATCGTAGACAGTGCTACTGAATTTTGCTTCTTGCTAAACCAAGAGATTAAGTTAACTCTTAGAAATTGGGAAGTTCCACTAGTATTTTTTCTATCTAATTTACATTCAGCAAAGTCTGCATCTGAATATCCTATTAGGTCAATTGATGAATTTTTTGAATACCATAATCCGAAAGTTTGAGTTTCTTTTAAGTATTTAAGTATTCTTTTAGCATCATTTAAATGTGATTCTTTTGGATTAAATTGAAAACGAGCATATAAACATACACTAAACATGATATCTGGTCTACTAGCAGTTAAATACAATAAAGAATCAATCATGTCTCTATAAAGTTTCTGATCAATACTTCTACCTTCTTCATCCTTGTCAAGCTTACATGATGGGCTCATGGGGGTACCAATGGCTTTGGAGCTCTCCATCCCAAATTTTTTGAGTAGCTCTCTTGTGTACTTGCTTTGGGTGATAAAGATTTCTTTTTTTGTTTGCTTGATTTGGAGTTCACCCATCATGCTCATCTTGAACTTTTCCTGCATGAGCTTAGCAAAATCTTAACAAAGAGTTTCATTAGTAGATCCAAATATGATATCATCAACATATATTTGTATAACTAAGATATCATCATGATCCTTTTTAATGAAAAGGGTTGTATCTACATTTTCTCTTGAAAAATCATTATTGAGCAAGAATTTACTTAACCTTTCATACCAAGCCTTAGGTGCTTGTTTTAAACCATATAATGCTTTGTTTAATTTGAAAACATGATTAAAAAAGGCATGGTTTTCAAAATCGAAAGGTTGTTCTACATAAACTTCTTCGGCAATATATCCATTTAAGAAAGCACTTTTAACATTCATTTGAAATAGCTTAAAATTCATAAAGCATGTATAAGCAAGTAAAAGTCTAATTGCTTCTAGTCTAGCAACAGGTACAAAGGTCTCATCAAAATCAATTCCCTCTTCTTGATTATAATCCTTTGCAATTAATCTTGCTTTATTCTTAATTACATTTTCATTTTCATCCAATTTATTCTTATATACCCATTTTGTACCAATTATTGGATGATTTTTAGGTCTTGATACTAAGGTCCATACATTTTTTCTTTCGAATTGATTAAGTTTCTCTTGCATTGCATTTATCCAATTATAATCTTTTTCAGCTTTATCTATAGTTTTAGGTTCAAAATGAGAAACAAATGCAAAATGATTGTATGCATCTCTAAGCGAAGAACGAGTTTTTACCCCATATGTAGGATCATCAATAATTAATTCTTTGGGGTGATTGTGGTCATACCTCTATTCTCTTGGTAGATCATTTGTATCTTGAGGTTGTTCATGTTGTTTTTCACCTTCATCCTCTTGTTTGTTCTCATGTTCTTTTTCATTTTGAATTATTGAGTCCTTTAGCGTGAGCTCCTTCATCCCATTTATAATAGGACCTGCATCATCAATACCTTCACTCTTCCTTAATGGAAGATCATTAGTTTCATCAAAAACAACACGTATTGACTTCTCTACTACTAAAGTTTTTTTTGTTAAAAACTCTAAATGCTTTGCTAGAGGAGTAACTAAGGAAAATAGCTTCATCAAATTTTGCATCGAATTTTCCTAACCTCGCTTTACCATTGTTCAAGACAAAACATCGATAATCAAAAACATGAAAATATGCAATGTTTGGTTTTCTTCCTTTCCAAAGCTCATAGGGTGTTTTCTTCAAAATTGGTCTAATTAAAGCACGATTTAGAATGTAATATGCCATGTTAATTGCTTCCGCCCAAAAGTATCTTGAGAGGTTGCTTTCACATAGCATTGTACGGGCCATTTCTTCTAATGTTCTATTTTTTTCTTTTACTACCCCATTTTGTTGAGGTGTCTTAGGTGCTGAAAAGTTATAGTCTATACCTTTTTCATCACAAAATTTTTCAAAATCTTGGTTTTCAAATTCGGTTCCATGATCACTTTGAATACTTTGAATTGAAAGTTCTTTTTCATTTATAACTTTTCGATAAAACTTTGAGAAAACATGAAAAGTTTCATCTTTATGTGCCAAAAAAAAAATCCATGTAAAACATGAAAAGTCATCGATAATAACAAAACTGTAATGCTTTCCACCTAAGCTTGTAGTTCTTGTAGGACCGAACAAATTTATGTGTAATAATCCAATGGCCAAGAAGTTGAAACAATGTTCTTGGATTTGAAAGAAACTCTAGTTTGTTTACCTAGTTGGCATGCATTATAAATCTTATCTTTTTCAAAATTCAATTTTGGTAAATCGGTAACTAATTTCTTTTTGATAAGCTTTGAAAGTGAATGCATGCTAATATGTGTAAGCCTACGGTGCCAAAGCCAACTAGTTTCATTAATTTTGGCATTCATAGCTACTAGATATTGCATATTTATTGTGGAAAGATCATTCAAATCTACCATATAAACATTACTATGCCTATGCCCAACAAACTTAGTGCCATTATCATTGAGGCTAGTTATAATGCACAATGAAGATTCAAAAATAACTTTGTAACCCTTGTTACAAAGTTAACTAATGCTTCAGAGATTGTGTTTCAAATTATCTACTAATAAAATATTTTTAATATACTTGGAGGGAGTGATACCAATGTTACCTACACTGATGATCTTTTTTTTGCCATTGTCTCCAAAGGTGACCATCCTTTCATTTTTAGCATCAAGTATGATAAATTGGGACTCATCACCGGTCATGTGTCTTGAGCATCCGCTATCAAGATACCATCTTCGATTTTCTTCTTTGGATGCAAGACACACCTACATGCAAAATTAAGTTCTTACTTTAGATACCCAAGTTTTCTTGGATTCTTTAAGGTTAGTCACAATAGTTTCTTTTGGAATCATATTTTCTTTACATTTGAATTGTTAGAGAAACATGTATAAGATTTGTGTCCTAGTTTACCACATTTAAAGCAACTAACATTTGAAAATTTATTGCTTTGTGAATTTACAAAAATATTTTTCAAAAATTTTTGTTTTCTTAGGGGGTTATAGCCTAGACCGGTTTTATCATAGACGGTCTTTTGATTTTTAAGAATCATATGAAGTTTATTTGAACTCAAAGTAAATTTTTCAACTATCGGTTTTAATTTGTCGATTTTATTTTTTAAATTTAGATTCTTTTGAGTTAAAGCTAGTTTTTCACTTAAGATAGTTTCATTTTCTTTTAGCAAGAATTGATTCTTTAACTTGAGTTCTTTATTTTTAGCTCATAATTTCTTTAAATCATCTACTAAATCAGAGAAGGTTTCTTGAAGTTCTTCAAATGTAAATTCATTTGAGATTTCAGCATTTATCTCATTTTCATGTGTCATAAGGCACAAGTTGGCTTGTCACGAACTTCTTCCTGTTCGGAGCTTGAGTCGTCACTATCACTCCATGTAGCCACCATAACCTTTTTCTTGTACTTCTTGGGATCCTTTTTGAGTTGTGGACATTCGGACCTAAAGTGTTCCGGCTTCTTACATTCATAACAAATAAGGGGTTGCTCCTTATCCTTTTCCTTGCAATGCTTCTTTTGGTAGGTAGCCTCTTCCTCATCTTTTATTTTCTCCTCTTCAAAAATCTCTTGAACTTCTTAGTGATGAGGGCTAATTCTTCATCTTGTTCTTCATCTTCTATTTCAGTGGATCCTTCATCTTGTTGAGTGGTGGATTTGAGGGCTAATCCTTTTTTCTTGATGTTGTTTTATCTTGTTGAGTGGTGGATTTGAAGCTCCTCCAAGGGTAAAACATTCAGATCTTTGGCTTCTTAGATTGTGATCACTTTGGCCTCGCAAGTCCTTGGTAAAGATCTAAGAATCTTTCTCACAAGGTTGCTATTAGAATAAGACTTTTTAGACCATTAATAATATCCGTAAAACGAGTAAACATTTCAGTTATTGATTCATCATGCTCCATTTTAAAGGGTTCATATTTGTACACAAACATGTTAATTTTTGACTCCTTAACTTGATTTGTGCGTTCATGTGTTACTTATAATCTATTCCATATTTTCTTAGCCGACATGCATGCTGAAATGCGATTAAATTCATTAGCATCTAAAGCATAATATAAAACATTCATGGCTTTTGCATTGAGTTGAGCCATTTTCTTATCAACCTCATCCCATTCTCTTTCGAGTTTGGTTGATTTTACACCATCAGTTATCTTAGTGGGTGTGTGTGGTTCATTAACTATGATACTCCACATATCATAGTCAAGTGCTTGTATGAATATTCTCATCCGAGCTTTTCAATAGGTATAGTTTGATCCATTGAAAAGTGAAGGTCAGTTTGTGGACTGTCCCTCAGCTAGAGAGATACTAACTTGGGTTGCCATAGATCTTTGGCTTTTTGATGGTTAAATCAAAATAGTACTAGAGCATCGGGCGCTGATACCATTTGTTGCCCAGCTATGCAACCTAAGGAGGGGGGGTTGAATTGGGTTTTTAAAATTTTAAAGCTAATTTAGAGTTACAAAGATTATGTGATGATATGCAAGTGATATGTGATAGGTGATAGGTGTTTTAAGTATAGAGAATAAGTGAATATCAAAAGAACAAGTATATAACAATGTAAAGATAGAGAGGGAAAGTACACCATAAACAAATAAGGTTTATAGTGGTTCGGTGCCAATCTTGCATCTACATCCACTCTCCAAGCTCCTACTTGGGTATTTAAATCCACTAAACGTATTCAAACTGAATACAATGTTGGAAACTTCCAACCCTAGTTATCCCAAGCTAAAACACTTGTTTTTCGGGTACAAGCCAACCCAATACAATCCTATTTAAGGTTAGGATCAATCTTCCCAAGTTTTGGAATCCTTCCAAAACTTAAAACAACTCAAAGAGCAGAGAATAAGAGCTTATGTCAATAAATATAACTCAAGCTCCTTAAATGAGCCAATAAAAGTTTTAAGAATACTTTACACAACAAAAAGGAAGCTTTTTTGATTTTCCTTAAGGTTGTTGAAGACTTGAATGAGCTTTTGAGAGGTTGGTGAGCTTGAAATCCCAAACAGATGAGGGAATCATTTATATCTATTCTTCCATATTTTACCAAACATATGAGAGAATGAGTTGAAGATCTTTCCATCCTCTTCTTTATCCATCCTTCCTCCCCTATCCATCCTTTCGTAAATCTATCCTTCATACCAAACAGAGGATAATTGTTAGTAACATGGGTTGTTTCTTGAAGGTAGTACAAATTTTTGATCAATAAGATATATATGGAGCCATATATTATTTTGTGAATTTCATGCGCCTGTCACTTGGACAATTGCTTTATTTTTTGGATTACCGCCAAGGGTGTTAGTGGCACCTGGGGTTGCCTAGGATATTTGACAGATGACAACTATGGCTATTATTTCATTTTTATGAGATTTTGTAGCTTGTGCATTTTTAGGTAATTCTTCTTTCTTTTTTATTTGACATGTATATCCATAAGATTTTGATAAGTAGTCCTTTTGAAGTACTCATATTAATATTTCTTTTGATCTTGGCATTTGATATTATGTTTGCAACCTAAATACATATGGATGTACAAAGTCGATATCTTCAACTTCTGTTTTCCATTTTTGTAAAGCCTATGTGCTATGTACTGTTACTTGCATTTCCTATCACATTG
The DNA here is from genome assembly GCA_006176705.1 of Cocos nucifera. Taxonomy (NCBI): domain Eukaryota; kingdom Viridiplantae; phylum Streptophyta; class Magnoliopsida; order Arecales; family Arecaceae; genus Cocos; species Cocos nucifera. Next base: position 1,237,862 of record QRFJ01000105.1, on the reverse strand, counting down.
TTAATCTTTGTGATGATGGCGATTTCTTGTCATCTTAGTATTTCCATTTTTCCCCCTTCCATTGCAGTTACTTCACCTATACAAGCTTGGATAAGATTGCCAAGAATTTTGAGTCAAAAATTTCATTTGGTAATTATTTGACCTTATTATTTTTGGCCATTAGTTATTTTCTTAAGATTCATTCTGATTAACATTTTGTATTAGAACTTTTAAAAGAATCTGGAAAAATGAGTTTGAATGATGATGAGGAGCTATCAAGAGCAAGGTAAGCTTCAAACTTTAAAGAGGGTGAATTTGATAGCTTTGGATTATGTGTTAACTGCATGTCGCTCATATTATTGCTGTTTTCATGTTGCTCTGCACAAAATAATTATAGCCCAAATCGGCATTCAGTTTTATCTCTGATTGAATGTTAAATATGGAACTTAAATCTGGCTTCATTTGAATTTTATGTGCTTGATGTTCATTGCCCATCTATGAATGTTGATTCATTTTTTAATATTTATGTTCTTTTCTTTTGGGGGTAAGGACATTTATTTCATGTTTATGGTGCAGTTTCTCTAAGTGCAGGAGATCAGTCTCATAATCCTCTAATTGATGCTTATTTAAGAGTTAGAACAACTAACAGAATCTCTATGTTTGGTGCTTTTAATGATTAATTGTTTCCTTCTTTATCAAATGGTGTGTGAATAGGACAAATGATGAATTGGACAAAGGTTTGCCGTCTCGGTATCAAACCCTGTACTGGCACCATCTTATTATAGTTTTAGTACACGATATCGTATGAGATGCTAAGATGTACCAAGTGTTGATATGGTACGAGACAGTAGACTGTGTACTGATTTGGTACCGGTATGGTATGATACACTTATTGTGGTACGGCGTATGACAAACCTTGAATTGGATAATCTTGTACCATATGATATGAAATATATGAGAATGTGTTTGTTTAGTGAAAATGACCAAACAAATGATCACCAGAGAACTCTTGACTATTCTTCTAATAACTGAATAGACATTTTTGACCATCGTAATTACTATCTAGTTATCATTGTGAGTAAAATAATAAGGAAATTATGTCACCATCAGTCAAAGTAAAGTCACAGTATGAGGAATCTATCTATTGTTGGATCAAATCATCCTTCAAAACCATAGAAATCAAAGGCAGGTGTTCTGAACTGCAGAGTAAAATACTTTTGGACAATAGGAGTGGCTTTTCATATAGCTTTGTGGCTTATTTGTGTGCTAGAGATGAATACAACTCCATTTAAAGCCATCTCTTTCCTTCATTGAAATTCTCTCCAAGTATTTGATTGACCATCTTATTAATAATCTCATTTTCACTATATCAGCTGATATTTGATATCTGCATCTTTGTATTTGAGCCTAGATATGTGGATGTCTAGTGGATATCTTGATGATTTTATAAGTTCTTCAATTTTCTCTCTCAAAAGAAAGCTTTATCTTAATTCATCTCCAATTCAGTTGCCCACTGACATTGGTGAGAAAATAATAAAACTCTTGTTCAAGGTATAGAGTACCAATATTGGTACCTTGCTGGTTTAATACTGTAACATGCTAAAACATAGCATGCCACTTTTTGACGGGCAGCAAAATAGCGGTGAAACATGATTATGTTATGGTAGTTTAAGTCATAGCAAATCATAATGGTACCTTACTGCTACAATCTGGTATGGCCAGCATGGACTAGAATGCTTTGGTACTTAAATCCTTACTCTTGTTTATAGTGTATATCTCATGTAAAATGTTGCAATGCATTCTTGGTCCAGCCACTATTTTCATTCTAAAAGGTCTAGTTAATGCTGCATAGGGCAAATAATCACTATCATCTTAGAGTTACCATCTCAAGCCTTGTTTCCTGTGGTGATGGTGGTACATGGAAGTGGTGATGGCCAAAAAAAAAAAAAAAAAAAAAAAAAAGAGTTTTATGTTTTTGAAAATAGTGAGAGTAAAAATTTCTTTCTTTCATTTTTCTATATGTAATGAATATAATTTTTAAGCATAGAATATAAAATTAATAGCACCAAATATGTTTTTTCCTTGGTTTCTGTGCTTTTGTTTGTGAAAATAAAAAATAAAAAACAAATGCAATTCCAAACTTGCCCTAAGTTTGTGGTTCTCCAATCGTACTGGCCTGAAATTATTTTACCCTGCTCCCAACATATGTCGAAGTCCTTATACCTTTTTCTTGAATCCATTTTTGCAAATTAACGGACACACTTTCTAAAAATTAAACAACATTTTGCATGTTTTTATATAAATTAGTGTTTTTATAATTTAATTTTGCTAAATGTATGTGATAATTTATAATATTATGTAAAAACTGTGCATGTTGTCTGAGAAAATGTGCCCCAATTACAATATACATTACCTTATTTTTCATGAGTTTTAGTTGAATCATTAATTATCTAAATAATTAAATATTTAATAATTAGATAATTTACATGATAATTCAAAAATGGTCGAATTACCTCCAAAAATATGTCTGCATTATCTATAGGTCATACTACCTTTTCATATAATTGATAGTTTTTAGATATTTTTAATTAGTTTTTAAATAAATAATGGTAGCATATCCAGGTTGTTATCTACTTTGTTTAAATTTGGGTATGGCCGTGGCTACCCTAACGTAAGTCCAAATTTTAAAAATTTCAAAATAAGTGGCAAATTAGACATATTGATGGCTGAAAAATATACGTGGTATCTCTAGTAGAATTCTATATTAATCTAAATTAAAATATTTAATCTATAAAATTAATGATTAAAGAAAAATCATGATTTTTTCTTCAATGCATAGATCCTTCAGAGATCTACTGCATATTACTAAAGCATGCCAAACTAAAAAATTTTGGCATTAGTTTCCTTGATTTCGCCAATTTTTGGTCTATTTGAGGCATAAAAATGGAAAAAAAAGGAGAAAAATGAACTGGAGGGAGGGGATTATACCTGATTTGGTATGGATTTAGGTTCAAATAGGCAAAAGAGCCCTTTTTGTTTTGAAGAAAAGATAGGAGAAGCCCATGTTCTCCTCTCACGTCTATCATTTCTGACCTGATAGTGCTCCTATTGAAGTAGGTACATCCCAAAACGGGCAGTTTAGATTGGTTTGGTGATCCTTGCTCATGACCAAAGAACCATCAAGTTATTTGAGAATTTGCAGACAGATGCCTTCATCCAAAACTCCATTATTGCATCCTCTTGCCGTATCTCATAATCCAAGCACAATGCTGTTGCTAACAAACAGGCATAACTAATTGTGTGAAAGTTTACGTATAGTTAGCTTGTCATTCTTTTAACATAGACATTGGATGACTTGTAGTGTTGGAATGGTATAGATTGGGATTTGATTAAGAACTTTGTTTCAAGTTGGGGTGGTGCTAAAACTTAAGTCTTTGACAGTGTTTCTTGGGATTGAACAACTCTAGGTCGACACAGAATGCAAAATTGTTCTTAATATTTATATACATATAATAAATTTGTACACATCTAATACATCTAACACACACACACACACAGGTACGTATATATTTATATATATATATATATACGTATCTATATACATATATATGTATGTTTACACACACACACACACACACACATATACAGATACGTATCTATATACATATATACACACATATATACATGTATGTATGTATATTAAAATGGTGGGGTTTATGTTGGCCGAGCTCTCCATTCACCACATGTTTGGATATTATTTCACCATGGTTGTAATAATAAAATATTATTTAATAACTCATAAATGGTATTTAATCCAGTTATGAAGTGGAGGGTATTTTCATAGTGTAGAAGAAAAGAGAAGATATTTCATAGGAGCATTTGTAAGATTTTATTTTTGTTCATGGGTGTCACATCTATTTATATATATTAAAACGAAAGCCTTTACCACCTCTCGCCATGTGTCTATTTTCTCACCCCTAGTGTTTGCCATGTATTAGTATTTTTTCCGAGCTTCTTCAATCGGGCACCATGTGGTGGTCGAAGGCTTTCGAATCGGTGTGGGGGCACTTTGAAGGGAGGATGATCTGGACACAAGCTTTTGGAGCCGTGCGATTGAAGAAGCTTGGGCCCTCGGCGGTTGAAGATCAATAGAGGGGCAGTGGCTGACAAAATTGCTGCTGAACATGACGATCGAGCGGAACATGGGGCTGGTGCTTATGGTGATGTCGCTGGAGAAAGAGAGAATAGGGAAAGAAAAGAGAAAAAGAAAGAAGGAAAGAAAAGGAAAGGAAAGAAGCATGGGAGAGAGATGGAGGGTACCGATGGGACTCTCGACTTGGACTATCATTGAGATGAGGTGGGACACCTCCATCCCGTGAGATTTAAAACCTTCCTCTCCGCTACATTGGTTTACGTTCCCTACCCTTTCATCATTATCATCATGAGGAGTTAGCTGAGCTTTCCAGACCTAGAAGAGGTATTGATGGTAGATTCAATGGTGGAGACAAAGGTCTATGCTCACCACATCTCCAAATCTAGGGTGAAATTAAAACCAAAAAGGGTTCAAAAATGCAAAAAGAGGTCTTCTAAAGGTAAAACACATGATGAAAGACCGTTGAAGCTCAAGAGCATAGCATGGTTATGCTGAAAGATGTGCTTGAACAAGCTTGAAGGTTAGTTCCTTGATATTCATGATAAGATTACTAGTAGGATTAAACACACCCTGATCGACTTCCAGAAATCTAGTACGACTCTTTGGAATGAGATAGGGTGACACGTGACTTGTAATTATACAAGAAGTTAAATTTTGAACATTAAGTCAAGTTGTCATGAAAAGAGTAGCTATAAAGCTTCACCATTATCAGCATGGTTTGAATTTCGGATGAAACAACTTCCACGACATCCAACATCGAGTAAGATTTCCAACACATCTTGAATTGCCCAAAATGGAGGTTAGATGAGGAGGTGTGGCCTATTTATCAAAGATGTATTAACAATGTTGACAAAGTTCTAGATATTTGTGAAGGTACCATTCACAACATGATAATTTAAAAATGATTTCTTTTTTTCTTTTTACTCAATCTCTTTGGTTTCTTTCTTCTAGAAACTCATGTTAGATGATTTAGATGTCTGATACAACTTAGGAAATTATTTTCTACCATTTTCTAATACTATCTCTTTACTTTCTTTTAATTAAATTACATCCCAGGGAATTAGGAAGGTCTATAAGCTTTATGAAATCTTGCCTATAACCCTCATTATGCTTAGTTTTGATTGATAAGTTCAGGTAATAATTTTTGAAATTCTTAATTCTTTTGTGGCGGGTGGTTGGTTAACGGACTGTGTTGAGAGTCCATAGTTCAGGAGATGCCGCTAAGAGGCTGGGATTCATATATTAAGCCCTTGCGAAGACTCGAGGTGCAAGGCTGAAGATCCAATAGGAAGGGAGGATGTGAGGTCTTCTAGTTGTTTCTTTTAGTTTTAGTTTTAGTTCTTTTCTTTAAATTTCCATAGCTTTTAGTTATTTCCTATCTTAGTTCTTTTCTTCTAATTATAAATTTCTATGTCTTTTCTCTTAGTTTTTAGCTTCTAGTTCGATTCATCTTATTGTACTCGAAATTTTCTGCTTCTACTTTATTTTTATAAAAAAACTTGTGCTATACAATATAAATATATAATACTTATAATGTATAAGATATAAGATATAAAAAAACTCAACAAGTTGGACTCTTCAACCTGAACTTGACTTGGTTCTCTAGTGGTCAAGTTTGCTGGACCTGTATATGTCCTGTAAAGCAAATGGGTCAGGTTAAATAGGTTAGTTAGGGGTGTGTAATGGGGATCAGTTATAAATTTATAATTGCTCCTGTAAATGAAGTCCAGGACTATTGAAGGGGAGATGGAAGAGGTGAAGGGAAGGGAGATCAGGGCCAGAGGGCAGCAAAGGAAGGGGAATCTAGGCTAAAGATTTCTGAAGGAGGAGAAGTGGATGAAAATCTAAGTGGATTTTTGGTCAAGTATGACAGAGTTCATGGTGATAGCAAGGGTGCAATAATGAAGAAGAGGAGGGGGACAGTGATCTTCAAATCAAGGACAACAATCCATGACAATGGTGAGGGTGGTGAAGTAAGATAATATTGGGATGCGTTGGGAAGGGGATGAAGAGGGGAAGGCTGGAGGTGAACATGATCGCCAGAGGACAAGAGAAGGGAAAGTGAGGCAAAGGGAGAGAGATCTTTGGTATTCCTTGGGAAGGGGACGTGGAGGGAAGGGTTGGAGGTGAAGGCAGTGGTTGGAGAATGAGAGAATTGAAAGTGTGGTGTATGAGAGGCTTATTCATTTCATTGATTGGTTGCTGAGCGAGGGATTACAAGGGTATTAATAGGAGAAAATTTCTCCGCTTTCTTAGTTGTCATAGGATACAGCAGGCATTGCTTGGCTGATCCTATTTGCTACTTCTATTTCTCTTTTCTCTTCTTCTCCTGTCTCTTCTTCTGAAAAAAAAAAAAAAAAAAAAAACTTTCTTATTTTTCCTTATTATATTTTTTTTACTCTTGTTTTAGTGTTATTGGTTTTAGCTCCAATCTGAAATTATAACATTGTAGGTTACCTGTTTGCGCCTTTAAGGCTGGCGGAAGTTTTCCTTTTTCTTAATGTTGTCAAGGGCCTAGATTCTTGGAATTTAGATATAGCAGACCTTTGGATGATAGCCTGGATTTTTCAGCTATTGTCATCCTCATTCAACCACTCTTGAATGGTTCTTATCATATCATATTGGCCTGCATTCTGTGTCATTTGGTTGGTGGCTGTGACCATGCACTGTTCTAAATGGATGATTTTTTGCACGTTGCACATTAAAGGTAAAAAGAAGCTTTCTACTTGGGGAGGGCATTACAGTTCTTCCTATTTAATGTTTGATATTAGTTTGCTTTGAAGTGTTAAGGTCAGTCTGCAACAAACCATATTTGGAGAGTTTGCACATATAATGTGTAAATTGACTGGCCGACAAGTAGCTTATGTTTTCCATGTTGTTTCTATTTTGTGTCTACTCTTTCATGATTTCAGATATTGTTTAATGTTTTAAGCAGAAGCTATTGACATATCGCATGCTCCAGTTCCCAGTTCCTAATACTTTTGTTTTCTCATTATTCCCTTTGTGTAGCAGAACAGACATTGCTATTCACATTATGTACAACATTTTATCGAGTGTCCCTCCTTTAGAAGTTGATAAAGAACCAGGTTATGAGATGTGGAGTCAGTCAGGTGAGCGTTAATTTCTTTTGATTTTATTTTAGAATATTAGTAGTGATTTCATTTTAAGTTCCTCATGCTAGGGTTTTATGTGCTCTTATCTTTTTGTATTAGATTCGGAAGGCACAATTTATATTTTCTACTGAACAATTTTGTAAGCTTGATGTTTTAAAAGAAGACTGCCTTAGCCAACTTGCTGGGCTTGTCTAGGCACTCATCGTGATCTTTTGCATCAAGGATAAGTTAGCAGATCGAAATTGGTTTATGGATTAGTATGAATGTTGTTAAATGATTAACTTAAATATATTAGTTGATATGTCATGTTTCATTTTTGCATGATATCTACAACTACTTTTTGAGGGCAGGTGTTGGCAGTTGGCACAATGGTAAAGATGCTCCATCTTGACCTGGTTTCATGGGTTCAAAGCATGGAAACAACCTCTTTGTATGCGGATTAAGGCTGCATACATTTGACCCTTCTAGACCCATGGTAGCACCCATTGTGGTGGGAACACCGTGCGTTGGGACACCCTTTTTTATGTGCAACTATTTTTTTGAAATTTCTCCTTATATTTGTTAGATATTAGAGTTTATTGTTTTAGATTGCCTTGATATTTGGGTGCCCCAGTTATTAGATTTTATTTTATTTATTTTTGGTAAGCAGCAAAAGCAAATATTTGCTTTTGTTATTATTTTTGATCATTTTCAAATCCTATTTATTAATGGTAGAGAGGATATGATGGATTGACCTAGTAGTTATAAGTTGTGTTGCTTTCTTTTGTAATTATGGTAATCCTTTGATATGTACACCTGCATGTGCATTTGGTGCCTTCTAGATAACAAATGCTACAAGTATTATAAGTATAAAAAAAGGAATATTATTTTACCATCTACATGTTATTCAATGGAAGCCTTTATATGGATCTAAAGATAAAACAGATCTGTTTTGCCTTTTCTTTGTTGAACCATGAAGTCTTTATGTATTTATTTATTAATATTGGAATACCCTTTTGTTTCTGTTTTCATCTGAAGTGTTCATTCAAGAATTATTCCCTACTTTGGAACCATTTGTGCGACAGGCTTAAGTTTTCAATGTTTCATGTTCTTCATTTTTTTTTGGGAGAACTCTGGTTCTTTTCTTGGTAACTAGTTAAGGTGCATGTGGCTACTATTAAATAACAGGGCCGACTTTTGATATCGGTTGCAGACTTCACTCGATATTAAAAGAAAGAAAAGGAAACAGGGTTGACTTCCTTGGTGAGCCTCTGGTGGAGGGTCTCTCTCCCTCTCCCCTCTCCTTCCCTCCCTGCCTCTCTCTCTCTTTTCCTTCTCTTCCTTCTCCCTCTCCTCCTAGTTGCTGGTCCCCCAGCTGGTGCAGAGGCCTTCCGGCGGCCTCGTCCGGCCTCTAAAGAGTCTCCCTCCCTCTCTCCTCTGCTTCCCCCCCCCCTCTCTTCCTTTCTTTCCTCCGGTGTTCTGAATTTGATGTCGGAACCATACTGGTGTGCCGTTGGTACGGTTCGGCATGCTTGAGCCTCCCTGTTTGGATTGGTTTGGCAAATCCTGGGAACGATGAATTGCTTTCAGAACAACTAGTGATTCTGTCCTAGTTGCCTGGCTTTTCGATATGAGAAAAGATTTGCTGGTTCACATTTGTTCCCTATCAGATGAAAACTGTAGGAGTCTATTTCAGAACACTAAGGATGAAGAGGGCCATATTTGCTGTTCCAAGTAAATTTGTTAGCTTTATCCTGGATGGTTGGGTGGTTTGAATCTTAAGCAACGTCAATGTTCTTTGGTGGATGTTATGCATACAGAAGGAGAACATTGTCTTCATACTTTTAAGCATGTAGAAAACTGAAACACAGACTCACCTAGAGGTAACTAGCAATTTTTCTGGAAGGAGACTTTTATAGATTGAAGCTCTATAGGAAGGCTGAGAGCTGGTCTTGATGCAACGTGTAAGGTTGCTCCATTGTGACCTAGGTGTCATAGGTTTGAAGCATGGAAACCACCTCTCTGCATGTGAGCAGAAGGCTGTGTACATCCAACCTTTCCCAACAGTGGCGAAGCCTCATGCATTGGGATGCCCTTTTCTTAAGCTCTCTAGGGAGCCCCTGTTGGAATGACATCAATCAGCATTGCCTCTTGTCATGGTTGTAGGCTTGTCTCTAAAATAATGTGAGGGAAACCCCTCTTTACTTGGGATATGAAGTAGCAAGTGTTCAAAATGGTATCTATAGGGTTAGGGTCTTCTAGCTATCCAGCACTTTCTTTCATCTTTGTTATGCCACATTCTCATCATCATTTGGCTAGTGGTTTCCAACTTATTCTTCTTCATGTCTGTGAAAAAAGATTGGTTAAATTGCGCATTAAATAAACAAATTTATTGATGTCAAGGACAAATGCAACAACAAGTAAATTCATTTTGTGAATGTGAAGAAAGGTATCCAGATATTGGATAGTGAAACATTTGCTAACAATAAGTCCCGGTATTAATTAGAGAGAGGAATATTGTAGGTCTCTCTAATATATGATCAATGTTACACAAAATTGAGTGTCAACAATGTACATTTATGATGTGTGGTTTGGATTGCTAGGCTGTAATGATCGGAGGCGAGGAAGAGAAGAAGATGAGAGAAAAATGAGGAGGAAAGATTAAAAAAGAAGTGAAATAGTAGAAGATAGAAGAAAGGGAATAAAATGGAATAGTGTAGTTCAGCTGCCTTGGTCATGTCACTGTCTCTTCTTGCTGGTCCTTTGGTTACTTATTGCTTGAGCTTAAAGTAGGATTATTTATGTCGTGAAAAGTAATACAAACTGATGTAATGATTTGATAGTGAAAATTGTGTGAGATTGGGTGATTTCTTCTCTATCGTTGCTCTCATCTTCTTTCTACTTTTTCTTTTCCTTGAAGATTTAGGTTTCACCTCTGAGTACTAAAGTATTATCATTTGATCCTTTAGGCCTTCTCTACCAGCTAAGCTGAGGTATTAGCTTGAGCTAGGTGCATCCTAACTTAAATGGGTTATAAATCATAGCTGAAATGGTAAAACGTTATGCTGGACTTAGGACACAAACTCAGCTTGTTTTCAGTGACTACTTATGTTGTTATTTATTTATTATTCCTCGTATGTTGAGAATAAAGAAATTATATATAATTTGATTGAAATTTCTATGGATATTCTTGTAATTGATTCTAATTGTTGTGGCTATAGTCAGTTCTTCTGTAAATATTCTTATGTCTATGGTGGTTTTGTGATTGTTTGGTTTTGGTGCTTAAGCATCATAATCCAAAAATCTAGTTTGACATCATAGTTTTAGGGTCTGCTTTGATGTCAGTTTATGAAAATTAGTTCGGAAAGCCTGATTGATATGAAAAATTAGGTTTTCAAAGACTTTTGTTTATATGTTATTGGTGGGAGGACTAGAACAAGAGGAAGTGAAAGAGGATGAGGGGACAGATGGAGAAGGTTGGTGAAAATGTGGGACGAGAGGAATATTAGGGTCAGAATGGTGGAAAAGAGGATTGTGCAGGATGGGGGAATGGGAATCAATACTGATGGGAAGAGGCACACAAGGAGGGGGTCATGGATGAAGGAAGAAGAGATGGGAGGAACAGGTGATATGGATTGGAGGTATCCCACAAACCCTAAAATTGGGATAATAAGATAGTTGTTTTACTTAATACTTGATTTACCATCTAGCCATATGTACAATTAAAAGAAATGAATAGTGATCTAATTTTTATGAAATCTTTGCGTAAAGCAGAATCAAATAGGCTAAGAACTTGCATCCAAAACCTACAGTGAACATTCATACATGTGTGCTTTTATTAAGTTTACTACTTTTGTGGGATTAGTTTAGGTTATGTCTCTTGATGACTTTTCCAACTTTTGACATGATTGTAGGTCTTTCATCCAAAGATACAGGAAAAGTATCTTCCTATGATATGGCTATGGATGCAAAATGCCGTAACTTAGAGAACACCAATAATGAGGTAAGTTTGTTATGTTTACTCCATATCTATCTCAAAATCTTGTTAGATCTTAAGTTACGTATGTGGTTCTTACATATTATAGAGATACACTTATTTTTGTAGAACAAACAAGAAGACTTGAAAAATTTTGTACAAATATACCACTAGATGTTTGTTGTTTACCATTTTGACATTAAGACAATTGATGATATAGACTATTTTTTATGTGAGTATTAAATATAAAAGCACAAAGTAGGGTTCGCTGAGTCGGGCGGCTTGGGGCGTGCCTAATCGTATCGGTGCCTAACTGTTGTGGTTTGGGCGTTTATTCGGAACAACAACGAAAATAGAGGGAGAAGGGGGGGAGAGGGAGGGGGGGGAGAGAGAGAGAGGTCGGAGGTGGCTAGCAGTAGCCCGACAAGGCTGTCGGAGGGCTGTTGAGGCCTCCAAGGCTCCATGATCCTCCACAAAATGCAAGAAGAGAGAGAGAGAGAGGAGAAGGGAAGGAAGAGGAAGGGAAGGTGGCAGGGAGGCCGCCAGATGACTTAAAAATACCCTGCGGTCATTGTGGGTTCGAAACAGGGGTGATGACCATGTTTCATTAGCTTTTTTAAAAAAGATGATAAATAGTAAAACCGGCAAATCCATTGCTGAATTCACTATTTATGACGTTTTAAAAAAAAAAAACATGATGAAACAGGGGTCTTGCCCCTGTTTCGAACCCGCGGCAGTTGTGAGGCATTTTTGAGCTGACTGGCGGCTACCTGACGGTCCTCCAACAGCCTCTCCGCCACCTCTCCCTTCTTCCTCTTCCCTCCCCCTCTCTCCATCTCTCCTCTCCTCTCATTTTCTTTCATGGAGGACCGCAAATCCCGAGATGCCTTGGCGGCCCTTTGGTGGTTGCCGCCGGCATCTCCACCAGCCTTCCTTTCCCTTCCTCCCTCTCTTTCCCGCCCCCCTCTCCCCTTTTCTCTTTTTTCCTCTCCGGTTCATCTCTCGTATCCATATTGGTTTGGTCCTAGTACGGTCTGGTATGGGGATGTACCGACTCCGTACCACCGGTCGGTTGCCATGGGGTCGGTTTTGAGTTGGCGATCTATGACACGAAGCATGGTCTGCCATGTTTGTACTGTATTGGTATTGTACTAGTATGGTATCTCATATCGTGCCGATACTTAATATGTTGTCTCGTATCGTCCCGAATCGCATATTGATACTGTAATAGGATGGTACTAGTATGGGATCTAATACTGAGACAGCGAACCTTGGCACAAAGTATAATGAAAGACATTTTTTTTTCAAGAATTACAGCAAAAGTTTTCTTTGTTCTCCTGTGTGTGTGTGTGTGTGAGAGAGAGAGAGAGAGAGAGAGAGAGAGAGACAAAAAAGGGATGTTTTGTTATGTTCCTTAAATCTGATCCTTACCTGCAGATAGCAAAGTAAAGCCAAATAATATCCTTGCTATGGATTACTTGTGTCTATAGTATCATATTGTATCTATCTAGATTCTCTAGCTACTAGAAATACATTGTTCTCATCAATCTAGATGTCATTAATGATGAGAACATCTGAATCTTGTTTTGAAAAGCTCAAGTAAAAATGTTAAACATACTTAGAATATGAGCAACCAGTGGTCACTGATCTTCTCGAGTCGCTGTGTTGAACAGTTCTGTGAAGGTTGGTTTGATTTATCACCATTTTTCTGTTAATTATTTTTCAAATGTTGTGCATAACATGTTAAACTAAGATGTCTGGTTAAAATTGAAACATTGAAAGGTTCACCTGCAGGTTGCTTTATGTTGTTAACCATGTTTTTTCGGAGCATCTTTTAACTAACCTTTGTTGTTCTGCCATATCACCAAACAGAAACATGACGCACACAAATTTGAAATATGTCCTTGAGATATCGAGGATTACATGCTCCTAAGTAAATTAGCAATTTGCAAATTGGGCAATTGTCAAGTGGTCATGCTCGCCTGCCCACCTGGACCACATGGAGCTGCTTCTAGATTCGATTCTTCAGATGGTGGTTCTCCAAGAAGTTGGACCCCTAAGTAAAAGGAGAATTAAAAGAATCGTATAACTGCATGCAACATATATTTTGCATGTGATTCTATTATCTTCTGACCATTGCTAAAGTTTCTTTAATCCTTCAGATTTCACTCATAATTTCTATGTTTGGTGCTTGCCAGTCCTGCCCATTTTTCTAATTGGCTATTAGTTTAATGTTTTTCAGGTCTCATCTACAAATCATATCACCAAAAAAGTCAAGTTAAAATTCACCAAAGCATGGATATCCTTTCTTAAACTAGAACTTCCTCTTGATGTGTACAAGGAGGTATTTTTTTATTAAATTCATGTCACTTTGCTCTTTAATGTCAGCTTCATTATTCTATAATCTATATGTTCTTTTCTCATCATTTTAATCATTCACTGCAAGGGTAAATTATGAACCTAGGTGATTGACTCTAATATAGAAAGTGTAATCAGGCCCTTTCTTAACTACTGGTGCACGATCATGTGCAAATGAATGTCGAGAAACAATTTATTTAAAATTATTGACAAATTAAATAAGTGCGGTGAGATATACTTTGAAAGAAGTAAATACTAATAAATAAATATTTTGGAGGTAGTTCAACAATTGGACGTGATTTTTCTTTCTTCAAATAAGTTCTACTTAAAAACTAATGGCAATTTCACTAGAAAAATTGGCAAACTCATGGATTCAACTTGCTCTTTTGATATATTATGGACTAGGTGAGGTTATTTGGGTTTAGATTCCGGTTGGATCTGTTTGAAGCAAGAACATGTTTGTTCTTTTACTGTCTTTGGTAAATGTTGACTCTGTCTCTGTTGAGTTTAAAATGGTCTATTCTTTTAATATTTTCTTATGGACTTTTTAAATTTACATTTTCTCAGTTCCTTTTTCTCATGTAACTTTAGTTTCCTCATTTAACCTCCATATCTATATGTTCAGGTTCTTGTTTCACTTCATCAGATCATAATACCTTATATGACAAATCCTGCTATACTATGGTCAGTATTGCTGAAGTGCTTGCTTTCAGTTAGAGTAAATCAGTTTGCATAATTGATGGGAGCCTGACCTTGTATTTTCCAACTATTTTCAGTGATTTTTTAACTAGGTCATATGACATTGGGGGTGTTATTAGTATAATGGCACTAAGCGGTCTCTATGTTCTTATGACACAACATGGTTTGGAGTATCCTAAATTTTATGAAAAGCTTTATGTGTTATTGACACCAGCTGTTTTTATGGCAAAGCATCGGGCAGTGTTTTTCCAAGTAAGTTACATCAAAGCAACATAGTGTTGATAGCACTTACAATGCTAAATGTCCTAAAAAATTACTTTTAAGGAGCTCATTTCTCTAGTTGTTTTTTAAAATATATTTTTCCCTCTCACTTGTGTGATTTTTTTTCTTTTTACTTGATCATATTTGTGGTTTTCTTAGTTTGTATACTCACATGTTTGATTACTTCTATAGATGTTAGCAGTTTTATGAAATTAAGAGTTTGGCCAATGGCACATAATTTTAGCTATTTCAGTTTGGATGGATTTATAATTTGTTAGAATTATCAAAACAAGAATTTTACTGGAAAATTTTCTCTTAATCTACTAAGAATTGGCTGAAGTTTGGGCAATTATACAAAATTAATATAATCATATCTAAGTTCAATGATGTAGAGCATTATGACCACTTAAATTTCTGTACCATGTCATTTTTGGATGTTATATATATATATATATATGCGCACGTGCGTGCGTACTATATCATTTCTCTTAATCTTATAATTTGTTAGAATTATCAAAACAAGAATTTTACTGGAAAATCTTCTCTTAATCTAATAAGAATTGGCTGAGATTTGGCAATTATACAAAATGAATATAATCATATCTAAGTTCAACGCTATGTATGCCCCACCCACCCCCCTGCCCTGCTTGCCTGCCCGCCCGCCCGCCTGCATGCTACACTAGCAAAGAAGCTGTCCTTCAAATGTCAAAACCTTTGCCCCATCTTGTTTGAAAATAAAGGTTACTCATACATAGTGCAATTAAAAGAAAGCAAGAGCTAAGGGATCACATAGCTCAAAGGTTCTACTTTCGATGAACTAAAGCTCTAGTTCATTACCGATCATGTTATCCAGCTATATCACTTGGAAATTGCTGGATGTGAGAATGCTTTGCAAAGGTTAGTCTTTACAATGGTTGATCTCTTCATTATTGATTAGTTGGACTATGTATATATATTGTCCATAACAAATTTGTGATAGAATCATGATCAGTTAATAATCAAGGTTATTTGAAATGGTCAAATGAGCATAGGGTTTTTTCCTCTTACAAACTAACAACTCCTAGGTCTTGCAACTATTGTTTCTCAAATAGATCATGTCCAGTTTTTTTGTGTTGGCTTGCCATCCATTGGATTATTTTCTGAATTTTCTTAGATTGTCTATGTTGGATTTTTATTATTTAAGCATTGAATTTTTGGAGAAATTTATTAACAACAAATCTAACTTTGTAAATCTTCAACCATTCAATCTTCAGTGATCTAGTCATCATGCTTGATTCAAGCTAGACCTAAGCACTTGCTAGATTGGTTTGAGTTCCGGTTGATTGAAGTCCAATATCAGGACAAAAACTTCATCCTCAAACCTGGCTCAGGTAGGCCTGGGTAGAAAACCAGCCCTGGTTTCAGCTTTGTGTGAAATTGAAGGGCTTGGGATGGGCTTGACCTGACCCAATAACTCAAGCTAAACATGCTTTGCTTGATCCAACATGATGAGAACTCTACTTTACCCAGTAATTTTGAATTTTGATTTCAAAATATAAACAAAAATATATAATAGGTAAATCATGACTTACATAGATTAGTATGGTTCTGGAAGCTTGGCCTGTACTTTAGTTGGACCCAAAAATTTGTGTCCACCCTAGTTTGACGGGCCGAAAAGTGCTGCCCATGTCCTCCCAAAACAAGGTTGGGCTTGTTGGGCATACCAAATTTGCAAAGGTCTAATTCAAGTGGACTTTCGGAACTACATTTTCATTAATAGCATCAACAACATGAACTTGAGGCAAGTTATTCTTCTTTAGATACTCCTAAAAATAACACCTAGACAACCATAAAACATTTTATTGTTGATCAAAGCGATCCACTTTCTACTTATGAATATCCAAAGATCTCCAACCTTATCCAATGTTTGAATATCAGGTGTTGGTTTTGGTTAACACATCAGAATTTGCTTTATTACCATTTGATGAGAAATGATTGTGATGCTTGAATCTCGTGGTAGAGGGAAAGAAGAGAAACAAAGAAGAATGGAAAAACAAAGTTAGTAAGGAGGAAAAGAAAGGAAGGAAAATGGGGGGTGGGGGGTTGTGGGGAGGGGGGCATAAAGCAATTGAAAGGGACAACTAGAATAAAGAAGGGATGAAATACACATAGCAAATCTTAAATACACATTATTCATAACATTCACCAAAAAAATCATCAAAATCCTGATGTTTTTCCCTTCATCACTTTATTGCATAACCCAAACCCTCAGAAGAAGGTTCCCAAAATGCATGTTGCTAACCTAATGACAACTTACTTAAATTTAGGCAATTGATAACTCAAGCAAATCCTATTGTCACACCTTTTGACTGAACCCTAGAAAATCATCATAAAAATAAACAGAAAATACACTGCTCCCATCTACATTAAGACTACCTCATCTGATAGTGTCCGCATGATTAATATATGTCTAGAAGTTCTCAAGAACTTGGGTGTGAGCCTTATGTTGTATGATTTCTTTGATTTTTTGCATTTGCATTTAAATTGAAGGAAGAGAAAGATGATGCATTAATTATGTTAAATAAAATTTAAATAATGCAGGAAAATGGGTTACATTGAGTTCTGTCCTTTTGATTTATCTTGAACAAAGATTTTGCATTGTTCCATGGTTCCTAAAAGAAAATAGGCTTTCAGATGTGGACGAGGCCTAGAGGTTTAGCAAGGATGAGCTTAGAGTATTCCAAATACAAAGGAGGCTAGCTAGATATTTAAGCTTTGGTTGTTTGGATCCATACGGAAACATCAAAGAGATATAGCATGATAAAGGCCTCTAAGCAGCAATTTGGACCCAGAGGAACAATATTATCAAACACAACACCATAGCTTCTGTACTTAACATGTTATTTATCCTATTTGTCAAATTCTATGATAAAGGGGAAATGCTTTGAGGGATAAAAGATAAATTAGATATCCAAATTTGAGCAATATTTTTTTCCAAGAATTTCATCTAAAATGATGTTGCAACAATCACATCGCACAATCAAGCAAATGTAATAGTTGATTGAGTTTCTGCTACTTTGGATCATGGGAGACCGAGTTTTATAGTCTTGTACTTATTGTTTTCGGAGATTTCTTTCTAATCTCCTAGCGGAGGTAAAGATTATCCCACAAGGCATCTCCTAAAATCTCTAAATGGTTCCATACATGTCTTAGTGTTTTTGCATTAAGCTAGTGTTGATTGACCGAACCACTTTTTGATATTATTCTAAAAGACAGAGTTTACCACCAATTGGTGTAGGGGCATATTATTTGACATAAATAATATGCCTTACTTTGGGTCAAGGGTTCAAGTACTATTTGTACAACCTGTCCTAGCTGGTATTTACACAATTATACCCATAGCAACCCCTTACTGGCCTGTATCAGTACAGAGTATGGGCATGCTACCCGAACTGTGGGTCAATATGGGTCCCTTAGAGCATTAATTAACTTATTCACTGGTGACCAGCATGATCCTGTAACGCAGTAATTAGAACCTTGCTTTAGATATTCTTTCTTCAAATATTTCTTGGGGGAGGATTAAGTTTTATTTAGAACAATTTAGTTGGAGTCTAGGGGTGGTCAAAGCTAAATGTCACCGGCAATGCAATATGTTGGCTGGATGTATCATACTATACTAATACAGAACCAAGACTCGGTATGGGAGGCATATTGAGTCTCGGTACACCCAACCGACCCCCATATCGGGCATATCGACGCTATACCAGGATGGTACCAGTACGGGGTGATGATGCTAGTACTGGGTCCGGTATAGAGACATCGAATCTTGCTAGCCTTGGTATCAAAATCAAGTATATTTTTCATGCTTCACTATCCAATCATTTGATATTTGAAGTGGATGCAAGTGTGGGAGTGGATTTGGTTGCAAATATGGGAAGCGGGTCTCTTAAAAGAAAACAATTTTGAATAGGAATACACTTGGGCTTGTTTTGGAAGTTCTTGCTGGATTTGGTGGAATAAATGGGGAAGATGGTGCAGGAGGAAGAGAGGAGATTGAGTGTGAAAGGGAGAGGGCAGTGGATTGTTGCCCAATCCCTGCTAGATTGAAAACAAGACCTCTCGAGGTCTTTTATTTTTTCAATCCCGCCGGGATCGGGTCCATGAGTCTCCATGATATCCGTCTCCCTCTTTTTCCTTGGCAACTCCCTCTCCGATGATCCCACTGGATTAAGCAAGATTTTACCAAACAAGCCCTTAGGAAGGTCATGTAGGTACAAGTTTCTAGAGAGACTCCGAATTGAGTCTTTGACCTTGTGTGGAAGTCTAGCAACCATGTGAGCGTATGAGTTGTCCCTTAAGATTTCTCCAGCAATATGTAAAAGATAAACATTTCATCATTATACCTCTTTGGAGGTATTCGTGAATTTTGGTACCATTTTTCAATCAAGCTATTTGACTAACCAAGAGGACGATATGCTACATTACTGAATTTGTTAAAGAGGCTGGCAGGGTTCCAGTCCAATAATTTGGAGTAAAATTTGTTGAGAGTAGGGAGTTTGACGTTCAGGGTAATCTGATCATGACCTAGATATATCAGTTATTTGACCAAACCATGTTACTGGTAAAATCTTTGAAAGTCTAGTCAAAGTTTTTGATAACCATATTATTCTTTTTTGCATATATGAGTATAGGACTTAGTAAAATAAATTTGGATAGTTTCACAGATAGAGATCTAACTGTTTTCTTAATTACTATTTATTTTGCAATGTCATGTGATGTTCTGTTTGTATCTTTTTCTAACCTGGTACTTATTAATCTTTGTAGCTCCTTGATACTTGTTTGAAGTCCACATATCTTCCGGCATATATTGCTGCTGCATTTGCAAAGAAATTGAGTAGATTGTCTCTTTTAGTGCCACCATCAGGAGCACTAATTATTATTGCTGTAATTCACAATCTACTGAGAAGGCATCCTTCCATTAACTTTCTAGTTCATCAGGTATGTCTTTCTCGAATCTTACCATCTCGAACTCCCCTACTCTAGCAAAAGCATTTTCATCCTCGATTTTTCTTATATTATTTTTTTTTTCTGAAAGTTTTTTATTGTGTATATTTTGATTCAAATAAAAGAACAAGATTGCTTTGTACAGCAGTTATGTATGATTGGGACTAAATACCTTGTCGTCTGGTTGGCTTTGACCATTCATATAGTTTCAACAATTTAAGTTTATATTGATAAAAACTAAAAGTTGTTAAATTGAGAATAAAAAACATATAAATACGATAGGCATGGTAAATAACATAAACAATTGTACCATACCTCTGAATCTTCTTTGGTAGGGGACCATAATCCTATGGTTCTGTCCATATGAATAGCCTTTTACAATAGGTTTTGTCCATCCATATAGTTCCTATCATTTTAAGTTTGAATTAGTTAAAACCATAAATCATTGAAGTGAAAGGAAACATACAAGTATTGATAAAAATATGATAATCATGGAAAATCTGAGGTAACAGATAAGGAACTTGTTGTCATTTCTTTAACATTGAAATCTGTTTCATAGCTCTTTCTTTAGTCAGAATAGTGAAGCCAATGTTCTCAGAAAGCAATGAAAATAATCATTTTAAAATGTATAGATGTCAAGTGAAAACAAAACAAACTAGTTAATTTTTTGGGTGGAAACTAAAATCTTTAATTGAACCAGTCATTGTATGACATATATGAAGTTTCCTGAAAAAGGACAGAAAAACACCTTACTTGATTAGGTAAACCAAAAAAATTAAATACGTCATTTTGGGCTTATTATGCATAGTCACTGTGGGAAAAGGTTTTATGCAATTTCAAATTCAAAATAGATTACAAACTGAGAACCCAAGCCATTGATATAATATTCCATGAGTAAAATGCCCATACACAAGAAAATTATATGTTTTGGAGACCTCTTGACTATGCATATGTTGGGGTCTGGAAGTCAAAGTTTGTGATAGGATGGATATGTTAGTTGGTCCTGCAGAGCAATATAGCTCCGTGCATATAAATGGTTCGAAAAGAATGATATACTTTGTATTTTCATAATTTTGGGGGAATACTTTCTCATGTTGTGTTCCATGTGCTTGCTTAGCTATGGAATGATGTGGACAATAACCTCTTTCAAAGTTGTAGCATCATGGACTGAGCTAATTTCTGCCGACATCCTGGCCATTGAATCTAGATACACCAATGTTGGTTCATAATTGACAGTTTACATGACATTGCATGAATCTGTAGCCAAATGAAGCCCTACCATTCTTTGCAGAACTGGCTTTTACTGGTAAATCACAAGCAAACCCATGGGAGATCATAGCTTATGTGTTGGTAGCCTGCTTGACTAATATGATCTACAAGTTTAATCATTACATTCTGTTTGTTTTGTCTTATTAGCCCCATTTTAATGAGCAAGATTGCAGGAATTAGTAAGTAACGCTCTTGAAACAAATTTTACGAATGGTGCTCCCTGGCTATATTTCATCTGATTCCAGTGACGGAAAACAAGTCAACCTTTGGTTTACCTTTCCATATATGTGTGACATGGATAAGGTCTATCATAATAGAGTTTTAGAAGCCTGATAATGGTATAACATATTCTGGTTTTGATATTCAATTAGGTATGGTGAAAGGAAAAAATTCATTGAATTTATTAAAAGAGTTTATTAACAAACAAGGGCTCAAACTTTAACATTTCAACATTAATGTTTTATGGAGGGTAAAAGGAAAAAATGAAAATAAAAGCCATTAGCAGACTGTAACACATGTACTGTGTTCTAAAGATATGCAATTCTGTGAAAACAATACTAAAACCTATTTGTTTCTTGTAAGTTGGTGTCTAGATTTGCTTGCTGGAAGATTTTTTTTTTTTTTTGGTTGTATTTTCCAATGAAAAGAATGAAAGTTACTAACAATTGCTACTTAGTTGAACCTCTCTCCTTGATGAAAGTCCTTGTCTGACCTCCCTAACAATTAACAAGTGGGGCAGTCTTTCGTGTAAAAGTAAAATTCACAATCTGCATCATTCTGTTTTGGACCTTGTTGGCATTACTGAGCTTCTGGGCTGTTAATGGGCAACCATGCAAAAACTAAAAGCTAAATGAATGCCAACACAATCTCATTCATAAAGCTCTTAAAATCTATAATACTTACATACAGCTATCCTCTAGCTTGTCCATATACTATTCAATTCGTGGTTTCTAGTAAACTGCAAAATTAGGAAACAAGATACACATGTTTCAGCATATATAACTTGCAGTTTATGCATCTGCGTCATTGCATGGATTATTTTTAGCATGGCTGCACTCTCTAGAATGCTTTGGACTGAAGATTTGATGACTTGTTAAATACTTTCAGCTTTTATTCTTCCAACTTGTGTATTTATATCCTAAGTGATGCATAAGAATATACCCAAAATTAATCATTTACTGCCCCATTCTAGCGAAGCTCTCTAATCCTTTTCGCTGAGTAGAAGTTGCATTGATGTTCATGCAGTTGGTTGATGATGTAACTGACAGAGATACTTCTATGGGAGGTACTCAGTCAGGTGATGATGCAAGGGAGTCTGATGCTGGTGCTGTTATGCACAACAAGAAACTCGGTGTCGATCCATTTAACAGTGAAGAGAGTGACCCTGCCAAGTCTAACGCCATGCGTAAGTTCCTTCCTCGGGATACTGATGCACGTATTGGTTAAGAGAATGTTTACTTCTCATTAAGTTATTTAGTAGATAATTCATATTTTAGTAGCAAAACTTCACCAAGTGCAGTGATCCTTATATTTTGAAATCGACTGGTAGGTTATGTTTTAGGGTACAGATATGAAGCATGGTGTTAAAGCTTTGAGACAAATCATGACATTTTTAAGGGGTAAAAAATGAAAGAAGTTGACCTTCAAAATAGATTTCAGCCTCTTTTAGTGTTTTTTTGGCTACTCATTATGTTTGAACATGGTACTTTACCAGAATAATTTTTCATTGGCCAAACTTTATAAGAAATTCTGGAGCCTTGTCTTTTTCTCTTTTCTTTTTTGTTTTTTCCAATTTAGTAGCTTTCTCGGATTTAGACTAGAGTATTGCATGGTTATGTGCTTGTCAACATTAATGACTTATTTTTTGTATTCATATGGAAACTTGCAATATAATCTATTTTGTCCATGTTATGCATTGTAAGCATCAATAACATATAATTGACTATGATTGCTATAATATCTTAACTCAACTAGGCCTTAACCCCAAATTAGTTGGGCTTGGCTATATGATTTTTTCCCTCCATTCTACTCTATTTAGGACCATACTATTTGAAAGATGCAGCGATGTTAAGTCCTTCCTTATTGCTTCATTCCTTATGATTTTTGGTCTACCTCTATCCACTTTTTTTTTAAAAAAATTACTTTTACATGTATCAAATCACTCTTTCATATTTGTGTATCCCTTGGCATGCATTGTACATGTCCAAACCATTTAGGTTGTCCTCTCGGTTTATCCTCAATGCTACATCTTTCTTTTTACGAATGACTTTATTTCTTATTATTGTTATGTTATATTACCACACATCCATCTAAACATTTTCATTCCAATCACACTCATCTTGTGCACATATTTTCTAATTGCTCAACATTTTGTATTGTAAAGTGTAGCTGCTTGTATGTCTGTCCTATAAAATTCTCTTGAACTTGGTAGGATATCTTACAATCACTTAATATCTTAGTCGCACTTCTCCTTTTTATCTACCTTGCTTTAATCCTATGGATAAAATCCTTTTCAATCTCTTCTTATAAATAATTGATTCTAAATATAAAAGATAGGCACTTTTGGTAACTTCATGATCCTCAACTTCACTCCACCTTCATCTCAAATTTTAATTTTTCTAAAACTACACTCTATGTATTTTTTTCTTGCTCCTACTTAATCTAAAATGCTTAGATTCTAATGCACTCCATTGTTCTAACTTACAATTAACTCTAACCTTAGTTTCGTCCACAATATCATCCATAAATAGCATGCACCAAGGAATACCATGCTGAATATGCCTAATTAGCTCATCCATAGCTAGTACAAAAAGTTAAGGACTTAGAACGATACTGGGTCTAAAAACTATCATGATTGAAAACTCACTAGTGTTATCTCTAGTAATTCTCACTCTAGTAACCATTTCATTATATGTTCTCAATTACATTTAGGGATGGTAATTTTTTATGATCCGATGGATATCTGACCCAATCCGACCCGAATGGGGCTGGTTTTACCTGACTCGATTAAGAGGTGGGGCGGGTATGGACTTTAGAAAAAATACTCGGAGTGGGTTCGGGACGGGTATGGGGTAATGGTATACCCGGCCTCGATATATCTTCTGTTTAAATTTAAAACCTCTCTCTATCTCTCTCTTTTGAGATGACCCCCTTGGCTCCCCCACCCTCTCTCTCTCTGGATGAACCTCGGCCCACCACCCTTTCTCCCTCTCGATGCCCCCCCAAACCACCACCACCCCCCCCCTCTCTCTCTCGCTTGGTGGCCGCAGGTCCCCACTCCCACCCCCACCTAGCAGCAGCTCGATGGGTCCCCAACCCCCCTCCTGCACCCCTCCTAATGGCGGCGGCCCAATGTCGGAACCCTAGCCATCGTCTAAGCTTTCCTATCTGCCGCTCCAAGCCTCCCACCTGATCGAGAGTCCTGACGATAGAAAAACTAGAGGAAAACATAGGAAAAATCAATGGAAAACAATGGAAAGATGGAAAAAAATTAATTGGTAAGACCTTTTCCCACATAGATTGATTAATTTTTTTTTCCTTTTTGATTCTTTTTCTTTTCGTTTCATTCTCTTTTTCTAAGATCCGTGGGGAAGCGAGCACCTGAGGGAGATTGGAGGGGTTCTTTACGTTCCGGTTGGGGTTTTTTCTCGAGCATATGGGATTTTGTGCGAGTTGTGGCAGTGTGAGTTGGTCCCTTGGGGTTTTGAGAGCTTAATCTTGGTGGAAGCATGATATTTTTTAGGGTTTGCGGATGGCTGGATGGGGCCGCGGGCAGTGGTGGGGCGGTGGTGGAGATGGGAATGGAAAGGCCTTCTTGGGTATACTCGATCAGACCCAACTCATTTTTGGAGCCCGACCCGACCTAACCCAAGACGGATATGGGGCAGGTATGGGTATCAGTCTATTCGACCCATATTCGATCCGTTGCCACCCCTAATCACATTAATATAACTAACGGATACTCTTTTTCCAATGCTTACCATAATACTTCTCTAGACTATATCATATGCTTTCTCTAAGTTAATAAAAGCCATATGATGATCTTATCTATTTTCTATATTTTCTTTATTAATTTTTTGGAGAAAAATACTTCGATAATCAACCTTTTTGGCTTAATACCGAATTGATTCTTTGATTTTTTTGTGTCACAATGTAATTTATGCTCAATATTTATTGTTATAAATCAGTACTATTGTGCTTTTCATTCATCATATATCTTTTTGGTTTTATCAAACAAATTAGTCAGCCAAGTTACTCCTATGTTACCTAAATACTTCCAAACCTCAATATAAATTCTATTAGGTCTAATCAAGATTTTAAATCCTATAGGATAGAGGTATCCCGTTTTCTCCATAGAACGGGATGCCCTGTCGTCTCGTGCTATCTTGATGGTGGTCTCGATCATGCATTCTTATAGATATCCTCCATCTTTCTCCCCTCTTCTTTCCTTTTATTTCTTTTCTTTCTTTCCTTTCTTTCCTTCTTTTCTTTACTTTTCTTCTATCCTTCTTTCTTTCATTTTCTTTCCTTTCTGATTCCTCTCGTTCTTTTTTTACTTTTTCTTCTTCCTTCTCTTTACTTTCTTTCTTCTTTTCTTCCTTTCTTTTCCTTTTTCTTAATGTTCTTTCCTCATTTTTCTTCTTCTTTCCTCTTTTCCTTTTCTTCATCTTTCCTTCTTTCCTTTCTTCTTCTCTCCATACATGGATGGATGTGGAGTCCCGACCCTATCCCGGTCCTATTTTCTCATTAGAATGGGATTGGGATGGCTCGGACGCGCTCTCTCATTGGGACGTAAAACCTTAGGTCCAATTGCATTTTTAATTTTCATCTTTTTCGTTACCTCCATTACCACATACTCTAATTCTACACTTAACATTTCTATTCTTAATCGAACTAGTAAGGCATCCTAAAATGTTTACATAACTTTCATTGAATATGTTATCAAAATAACTCTTCCATCTTCCTTGATCTTGACCTTCTTAACCAAATTATTTTGAATTTCATTTTTGATGCATTTAACATTAGTCAAGTCTCTAGTTTTCCGTTCTTAGTCTTGCAATCTTATAGATATCTTTCTTCCTATTCTAAGTTTTTTAACTTGCGATATAACTCTTCACATGCTTTGAATCTTGCCTCTTGCACTGCCTTCTTAACTTCATTGTTAGCCATCTTATAGCTTTCATATACTTCTCTATTCCGAAATTTAGGTAATCCATTGCCTCTGGCATCACCTTCTCAAGTACACTTATGATAATTCTTCTACACCTCAAAAAATGAGGGGAAGGGCATTTTCTTTCCTTTTGCATGTCAGCCTTTTAATTGTCTATGATCTTAATAATATATTGTGATGGATTGGGTTTAGAGGTATGTATGTATGTATGTAGCACAGTTCAGTAGGCATCTTTTCTCTAGCAGATTCAGTTTCAACATGGCTTGCATAATAAAAGAAAAAATCATGTTACCTACAAAAAAACACCAACTCTTTTTAAATGGACTGTCTGAAGAGCACAGTTCAGTAGGCATCTTTTCTCTAGCAGATTCAGTTTCAACATGGCTGTCATAATATTTCATCCTCCCGGAAAACTTGATGTATTGATTGTGTTCTTTTTACACCATATTTGTAATTTTGCATCATATGATGGACTTGAGATTTCCATATGCTGCAGGAAGTTCGTTGTGGGAAATTGAAACTCTCCGCCATCATTACTCCCCAGCAGTCTCCAGGTAAAGAAGCCTTACCTTCTTTATGAACATACTTGTTGCATTCTGCAGTCACGTTCGCATTGGAGGATGTGGCGCCTATCTATTGGCTGGGACGACGGTCCCACTTTCCATGTTGGAGACTAGTTAGGCCCTAGCCAGCAGAAAAGAGCCACACTGAAATGGATGCGACTGAAAAACCATGAAGCATTACTTTTTTTCTTTAACCACCCGTCCTATGCTCAAATATTAACTGGTCTTTGATATTAACTTTGTTATCAGGTTCGTTGCTTCGCTTGAGAATGATTTGACAGTGAGGGCCAAAACGTCTGAAGTCACAATGGCAGATTTCAGTTCTGGTTCCTTTGCTACAGTATTTAGAGATGAGGTCAGCTGCTCATGCATTGAAAAGTATAGTTGTTTATTTTCTCGAGTCCGGTTTAAGGAGGCCTGAGCCTGCCCTTAAAAGGGCCTAGACCACCCCTATACGTGGATGGGTCACATGGTGCATAGCCAAGTGGCCTGATTAAAAAGCCTGAAACCCTGGATACCTGGCTTTCTGCTTCGTTCTCTATTCTTTTTTGGAATTTCTAATGTGATACCTTTAATTTTAAAATGTTTGTTTGTTATTATAAGTTTATTTGTTTATTACACATTTTTAAATATGAACCAACTGCATATCGGTTAAGTACTATGAGGCATCTCGATCATTTAGACAATGCTTTTTGAAACATTTTTCTTACATATTGCATGTGGCTTTGGAATACCTCAAAGACTCTATATTTCTAATTATTTTACGGCCAGCAAGACTAAATGTTTGTCCGACAATGTCAAGTGAAATTTCTTGGCCAACTATTTTTGTTGATTACTGTTATTTCTGAACTTCTAATCTCGAGTGGAAACGACCATCAGTCTCAAATTTACCGAACTTCTGTAACCTGCAGGTCCGGCGTCGGATAAAACAGGTCCCGCTTGCATTCTATAAAACTACTCCAACCTCCCTGTTTTGGGATTCAGATTTTGCAGGATGGACGTTTGGAGATCAGCATAACGAGAAACTAGAAGGTGAAACTAAAGAAAATGGGGTGTCAAATATGGTCGAGAAGGATGACGGTGAGCGTGCGAAGAGGCCGAGGATAGAAATAGAAGTCTAGTCATTTTTAAGCTACTTAAATTCGAGAGATATCAAGCATAAATGGATTTTTTTTTTTTAATCTTGTAAGTGAGGTCGCAAACCCGAGTTACCATTAAATTTTGTAGCTCAATATTGCCGGTTATAACTTTGTTCGGTCATGTTTTTCCAGCCTAGCCTTTATTCTCTCGATGTCTGTATGATTTAGTGGCTGCAATGCACCCAAAGAATGCGCAGAGAAAAGGAAACAAGATGGAAAAGAAAGTGGTCATATCGCACTTCAACATGACAACTGGCCTCCTGAAGGTGCTGAACAAGTTATAAGCAAATATGAAATAGATGATATGGTCCTCCCAACCCCGCCATGCAATGACCAAGTCCCCATGCAGACTCTGATGATGAAGAAGATTGTCGCACCCGAGCTAGGTCTTGCTTTTGAATGAGAGGTGAGGGTTTTGAAGACGAGAGGTATTCTTTGCCCTTTTAATTATCCCGGTCCCACGGGCATGGTCTGGGTTCGGTTGGGAGCCTAAATAGGTAGGACATGGAATTTGGCAGGGCCCGGGAAGAACTCTGAAAGGTGATAAAACAAAATCCCTCCCAGAGTGGCCTGACTTGTTAGGAGGAACCGTAGGTTATTATTGGATGGACGTATCCATGCTTCTCTGCTGGCGGACCTGGAAGTGTTCTTAGACCTTATTCGGCATTATTGTTGGACCAGAAAACTCTTCCGAGTCTTAAAAGCTCCTTTTTGGGTGATTTTGATTTGTTTGGTAAAAATTTTGAAGTAGTTTTCTGATTTTCCTAAAAGCTAGGAAAAAGTCTGCTAAGGTAAAGATGCAATTTAAAGCTTTTGGCAAAAGCTCCATTCCAGATACGACTACAATTCCAGCCAAAGAAAATTTTTAACAAACAAAAATAATTTATAAGATAAAAATATTTTATAATAATTGTTTAGTATAATATAATACAATATAATGATATTTATAAAATTATGTTATTACATATGATATTCTTACGTTATCGTCATCCATCATTGTTATAGTATAGCAATCATACTATAACACCATAACGTTGTTATACTATAATAATATTATAATATGGTACCTTTATAATATACTAAAGTAATATCTTATTATTGTTTAATATTAATATTATTACTATATAATATTATAGATATTTTATATTATCTCAAATAAATTTAAAAATTATTATTTATTATTTTTTAGACTAAATATCCAAATAAATAGTCTATGAATTAAGGATATCAAATAATGCAGCTTTTAAATCAAAGATCAACATCGTTGGCCATCATCTATATCACTAAATGTGTTTGGAAACCACTTGCTATATGGTTAGGTAATCTCTAACCTATACATATGGATAAAAAAGTGCATAGTTTTCATTATACTCGGATGTTGAAATATACGATAAAGTATTTAAATTAAGAATTTTTTAATTGAGCATAAACTATACATGTTAAAATACATTTATATTAATGGAAATTAAATAGGTTTTAATGCTTAGATCATGGTAAAACATGGTCTTACATCACTTTAATCATTTACTTCTGCATCCATTTCATGCCTTGATCAGAGGAAACTAGAACATGTAATTTTTTTAATATATTTTTAATAGATCAATGATGTAGATCCTTAGTTTAGGTGCTCTATTATTGATTTTGGATGTGAGAGGGGAACAGCGCCCATCTCTCTCTCTCTCTCTCTCATATATATATAAACACATATATAAGACATAATTAACTATCTTGTAACACATATACTATCCACAATTATAGGTGCATAAGTGTAAACCCCCAGGCTAAATCTGAAATATGCCCATATATTTTTACTTCCAATGTATTTAGTGCATGCGAACCATGTTAAAGCAATGCACGGGTGATAGGATTCTTCTTTCTACTGCTTAAACTTTTGCAGGCTTTTCAACATGGGAACCATGAATTTGTCAAACCTAACCTCTTTTAGTCCTCGCCTGTTTGGAATCTTTGTATTGTTTATATATGCCCTGCACTGGTCACTTGCAAATATAAATTTCTACATGCAGCAGTTGGCTTGAGATGAGATTATCTTAGACTTCACTTGATGCGTATCATGTAGGAAAGTTCTCCCAACGATTCTTATTGACGTTGTTTACTTGGGAGTCAAACGATGCTTTGGACGCAGATTGATGGTTGAACTATGTTTTGTTTTGGGATGGTTTACTAGGCTCTAATTTTGATGATGACGCTGAAGCTCCACCTTTAGAAGATGATTTTCCACTAATTCTAATATGATAAGCAGGCTCATAAGCTTTAGAAATTTTGGCAATAAGATCTCATGTCAAAACCATCATGACTATCATTAAATACTTATTTTTGTTCATCATACCCATCTATATGTTCATTCTTTTAGTCAACTATCGTAAGTCACCACTTGGATCATATTTACTTTCCTAACTTTTTTTATGATATTATCAATTAATTTAAATAGAATATCTATATTCTTCGAAAAATCAGAAGCACCAATAAATTTTAGAAACAATGCAGAGACATATGCCTAAGGCATATCAGGCAAAGCCATGCACCTGAAAAACCTAGGCTACACTTGAGGGCTACCGCCTTGCCTAGGTGGTACAGAGATGACGGCCCTTATGCTTAGTATCTTTTGTGCCGAGGCATGCATCCCTTTGAGATGACCACCTTGGAAAAGAAATGATTCACTTAAGTCTGCTATGAAGCGAAAAGAACTAAATTCTTTCCATCCGATCGTTGGTCACTACGACTCAGTTTAGATGGCAATAGGGCCAAATCTTGAAAAGAAGAGAAGCAACTTTCTAGCGATGGCGGAGAGCCACCATTCAATAGCAACTGAGATAATCATTCTAGTGGAACCAAAGGTCAGCAGAAGGGCAGGTAATCAGGATGCTTAACATGACTAAAGCAAAATTATTTGGCCCTTTCAGCCATCGTCTTCTTCCCTCCCGTGAGAGCATGCAAAATTTGACATCAACATGAGAGGTTAGAGGTTAGAGCATGAGATGATGCAGAGGGAGCACTCAAACAGCTGTAAATTTTGGAATGTTAAAGAAAACTTCAATGGGATGCGCAAGAAACAATCAAATGCTTCCCATCGGTACAAATAATTTAATCTCAAATGTACAAGACTAACCTATACCCTCAGAACAAAATTGGCTTCCACCCATTGCAATTTATTTTCCAGCCAAAATTTTTTAAAGACCCCAACTTGTCTACAAGCTACGGATCTCCAAAAAATGAACCTGACATCTCAATTGCCATCCAAGGCCCCCTTGAGGACATGCAACCCCTCCAACGATATGCTTCTCCGTACTCGTGATCTGGGGATTTCGATGCGAGGGGGTGGATCGGGTGAAAAGCAAACAAGCACCACGGTTAGATTGTCGCAACTGTTTCGTTTGAGTGCCTCCCGAACTAGCTCTCTTGAACATCTTTCAGGATCATTGTGGATCATGAGCTCCTTCCTGGCCATCGTGACCGCACACTGACTGCTCATCACATCCCATAGACCATCACAGCCCATTATTATGAATTCATCTTCCTCGGTGAGGGTTGTCTCCCGCAGCTCAGGTTCGGCACTCAAGGGGCAGGCAGAACCTTTCGACCCCTTCATGTGCCAATCACCAAGAGCCCTTGCTACAGATAGCTGACCATTCAAATACCCATCATAGACCATGCCGCCGAGTCTCTCGATTCTAAGTTTTTCGCTGTTGCAGTTGGGTTTATGGTCCCTGGAAAGTTCAATTGCCCGTCCACGCTTCCCTAATACAGCCCGGCAGTCCCCCGCGTTTGCAATAAGCACGGTCCTGCACGGCAAATAAGATTATGAATTTTAAGGACAACTTGGTGCGGTCATTTAAGAATTTTAAGTGAATTAATCAACTTAGAGCAAGCAATGAAGCACCAAGCTTACGTTGCTGGTTGCTGCAATAAGCAATGCGACAATTTTGTCATAACTTGCACTCAAATTAAGAATTCGTCATCGCATGCAGATTAGATTGTTGACAAAGTAAAAAGGAATGCCCTTAAACTTTCTGATACACATTACAGAACCTTTCAACTTTCTGACCTTCAATAAAGCATGATTTCGTAGAAAATCAGCTATGTGTCCTAACGAATAACCATAAAAGATGACCACATTTACATTATTTGTATTTCCGGGTTGTGATGGGTTTGATATCTTTCAGATTTTTAGCTTTCTTCGATAAAGGTATAGAATCATTAGCCAATTTTGTATCTTCCAACACATAGATCCCTTAAACATTTTATTTTTTTTCCCTTTCTTTCAGACAAATGATAAACAATTAATGAATGTAACCAAAGTGGTTTCTTCACAAATCTAATCTAATAAAAGCGACGAGTAACTTCGCGAATCTAATCCAATGCCTTAAGTTGTTGCTCAATGCAGCTTCGGTTTAATTAAGAGTAACACCTTTATAAAATAATAAAGCTGAAATCATGAACACATTTCTCCAGATATGTCGACTTTAATAAATTTTAGCAGCCAACAAAAATTAGAAGGTGGTATGAAGAAATGGACAATTTAACCTTCCAAAGATGAGGGCCGTCAAAGCTGTGGTTCCAGAGGAGCGATCAAGAGAACAGGAATCGGCAAATGCATGATCAGCTTTCGTAAATGCACTCTTTACCGCCTTTTCCACACGAGTGGGGAAATGACCATCCTCAATTATAAATTTGAGAAGGTTCTTTCGAACAAATGATGCTGCATCCGTACCACCATGGCCATCAAATACCTGCATGTATTAGGAGCTTTATCTCAGCAACTGACCAAATCTATCTCTCACACACACAAATCATAAACTTGGATTAGTTGTAAGCATCCTTGGTGGCAATTATTCACAAGAAAGGAGAATATCTTTTACCTCTCTATGATGGATGATGATTACAGAATAATAAACCTAATGCCAACATTCAGCAAGCTTTCACTAAATCATCATATGATATTGAACAAAATTGAATTCCAAAGAAAGTAGCACACCCCATAAAAAGCACCCGGTGATGGGAAATCTGGAGGGTCTCCAAGATGCTCAACTAAATTATCTATGCAGATGTGCTCATCCTCCATGTATGGTTTCGGCCCCATCTCAGAGCAGCTTCCAGACCGAAACACCGGCAAGAAACCAGACTGCCCTTGCGGCGGAGATGTCAAGCCCAGCCTTGCCACCAAATCCTACGACAACAAAAAAGAGAAAAGAAGAAAAGGAGTCGTAGTCGTTCTCAATGCCCCAAGCATTCACATGGCATAAAAACCATCAAGAAAACGTACTAAATCAGTGGAATCAGCGAAGCGTGCGGTGCTCGCACAATGCCGGATGACTGAAAGATGTCGAGGCGGTTTCCCAGATTTCGATTCCTTCATGTCCTCTGGAGTCTCAGGATCTTCAGCACCTGCAGAAGAACCATTTTGCTTGCCTCCATACTTGCCTTCTTCTAACATCAAAAAAGTAGGTGAGAATTCAGCGCCGGCTGCCATCTTCCTTCCCAAAACATTAATCCACCACTCTTTGATATCAAAAATCACGGTGTAATTCGATCCTTCCCTAAGAAACCGTTCCACAAGTTTCTTTCCTATTTCCCCAATAATGTGCCAAGCTTGAGCATCATAAATGCAAGTAACACCCGCAAGGTTCCAGAAAATTAAGTGTTCCAAAGAAACTTAAACCAAGCAATTAAAGCAATCTGCTTCGCAGGAAATTCTTTGCAAGCTAAGAGCCATAAATAATCTGTTTCTTCTTGGGTATCAAGATCCAAATCACGACAACATGCAACTTAATTACATGGTTCTTAACCCCCTCTCATCAACCTTCCAGAAATCCCACAATGCACAAGCCCCAAAAGATCTCATTGTTTCCAAAGAACGAAAGATTGGATCTTTCACCAAATACCGAACAGCTCAGATGAAATCTGCTACCCAAAAGGCTACCCACATTCCCTTAACAAGAATCCCTACCCAATTCCTCTACAAACCCATAAAAAATTACAACAGAATTCACC
The DNA here is from genome assembly GCA_006176705.1 of Cocos nucifera. Taxonomy (NCBI): domain Eukaryota; kingdom Viridiplantae; phylum Streptophyta; class Magnoliopsida; order Arecales; family Arecaceae; genus Cocos; species Cocos nucifera. The sequence goes on along the minus strand of QRFJ01000105.1, from coordinate 1,204,211 downwards.
AAAATCCCAACTCTTCTGCGCAAATATAAAGCATTGACGGATCTAAACAGCATAACCGAGGTGATTCAAAAACCTACAAAATCCAAAACTTTCACAATTTCTTGAAAGCAAACCCTAAATTATTCCCAATTAAGCAGCAAAAAATTTCTAATTCCAGAAGATTTAACAATACATAGCACTTGCCTCGTTCCATTTTTCTAAAATACTTCGGGATTTGGAGAGGAGAAGAAGGAAAATCACCTAAAGAATCGGAGAAGGGGCAAAAATTTGCGACAGCTTCCAAGGGAAAAGGGGAAAAAAAGGGAGGAAACAGCATGCCATTTATAACGGGGCATCGGCAACAGGCGATCGCAGGTCACCGGGTTCGGAGGGGGAGTCGGGGAAGGGACGCGTTTTGATCGGGTGCTGGCTCCATCGGGGTGTTGACTGGATGACGGTTTGGGCTTTGCAGATTGGTGCGGCCAACGATCGCAAGCCGTCGGATCGCATCCATGTCGGAGGATCTGGATGGTTGAGATATTTCCGTTTATGCTCGTGGGTAAATTGAGGTTGCGGTCGTTTTGGGAGGCGAGGGACGATGATAAGGAAGATGATTAGTGGGACTGCATCAAAAAAAAAAAAATTTTTTTTTTTGAATTTTATTTTTTTTATATAAAATATTTATATATAAATTTATATTTTTTAGATAAATATTTTTTAGATAATATTTAAATAAAAAATAATTTATTTATATTTTTTTAATGAAAAATAGCTTTCAAATTTATTATCCATATTTTTTTTGTATTATTATTTTTCTAAGTAAGTTGCTAAAATTTATCCATATATTTTTCATAATATTTTTTTTAAGTTTGAAAAAAAATAGATGGTTGAGTTATTGGACATTGAATGATAGAAATATTAGAAATAAGGATGGAGCATTTTAGGAATAAAATTAAGTATCTACTTTATTGGCCAATGAAAATGGCTTTTAAATCTATTATTCATATTTTTTTGCATTACCATTTTTTTTACTAAAATTTATTCATAAATTTTTCATAATATCCTTTTTTAAGTTTGAAGAAAGTGAATGATAGAGTTATTGGACATTGAATGATAGATGCATTAGAAATAAGGATGGAGCATCTTAGAAACAAAATTAAATATTTATTTTACTAGTTGATGAGAAAGTGATTTAGCCACATTTTAGGTTGATAAGATTTTTCTTCCATTTCATAAATAAATGCTATTGATGTGAAAGTCACTTGCCCATAGACTTAAACATTGGGTTGTGCTTGGCCCAGCTTGGCCCTGGCCCATCGGGCCAAGTACTTGATGAGAAATATGCAGAATTTCATGCTTAAATTTTAATTTTTTTTCAAAATAAATTATAGTGGAAGATGTAAATTAAACTATTTAATCTACTAAAGCATATAATATAATTACTAAACTCTACATCAAGGACCTATAACATGTTATAAAGCATAAACAAATTTAAAAATAAATATTTTGATATTGATCAAATTAATATCCTAGATCTAGAACAATTCTAGATCTAAATCCTAGATTGCATCTAGGTGAGAGAAGAGATCAAATCTCTTACCTTCGCATGGGTTAAGAACTCCACGATTGATTCCATTGTAGTCTTTTGTTGCTCGGAGTTGCACACACGTCCGGCCTCTACAAGTAATTCACACGAAGCTGCAAACACAGATCGAAGGTTCGTCGAACGAAGATCCGCTCGAAGTACTAGCTTCTTGCGAATCTCTCCTGATGGTTAATCTAAAAATTATTCTTCTAATCTCTTAGATACTCCAAGAGACAAAGAATAAGAGGAGGAATAAGGAAGAAATCCAACCCTTGGATCTTTCAAAAATCAGAAAATAAAATGCAAGAAAAAATATCCAAAGAACATCAACGATTAATATCTTGAAAACATCTTTATATTAGGATAAGAGGAGACCTTCTCTTCTAGATTTTTTTCATGCTTTCAGATCTAATATTCTTTGATTTTTCTCATAGAAAAATCTTACATAAAGATGGAGAAGAAGGGTTCTCAAAGAAATTCTAAGAGAAGACTATCTTCTTTTCTTCTTCTCTCATTAGGACATGATCAGATCATATTCGAAATAAACCTCCATGCCCCAACTTCTTGAAGCACTCATCCTCCACACCATCTCTCTCTCTCCCTCTCTCAGACTTTTATCATATAAAAATCATATAAAATAAGAAGAAAATAGTTTGAAAGGAAACTACAAAAGAAGATAATCTTCTCTTACCTTTGTTTTCATCAAGATATGAACTTTTCATGTCCTAATGAAAACTTTTTCTCTAAGAAAGTAGGCGCCTCAAGCCACCATGCCCTTTCTCCTTTTTCTTCTAATTTTTGCCATGGAATCCCAAGGATTTTTCACACCTATTTCCTATTTTATAGGAGGCGAGGCATGACGAGGTCAAAAAACCTAGTCAAACATGAAAGTTATGGGGCGTTCAACTCTTGGACGCCCCTCCTATTTTTTCTACGTGAGAACAAGGAATTCATGCACACACTAGGAAAAAAAGGGTGGCAAAAAATTAAGATGGCGTGGGAAGGCAAGGGGCAAAGATAGAAAGAGGTATTTAGGATTCTAGGGACTCTTTCAAAACAAGAAACTAATCCAAACCACTTTCCATATTTGATCAATACAAAATCAAATCAAAACCACCGGATCAAAGGGGCATGGGGACCATTCATAATGTGAGGAAACTCACATAAAATATATGAAAATTAATGTGGGGCATGGGATTATTCATTAGGTGGTGCAAGGGAGAAGATGGAATCCTAGTCTAACTAGGATTCTCATATAGATTAGGTCAAACCCAATTAAATCTTTTTCTAATTAGATTTGAGTCAATCTATTTAATAGGCTATCTTAATCCAATTAGAAGTTTAATTAAATCAAATTTAATTAAATTTAAATTTAATTTAATTTTTAATTAAATTAAAAATTAGGTGTACTCAAGTCCTAGTCTGACAAGGACTTGTTCTTTCTTGTAATTGGCTTATCCAATAAATCAATCAGACTTAATCCAATTAAGTCTAAACTAATTTTAATTAAATTTAATTCAATTAGATTCGATCTCAGCCTGATTGCTCAATCAAATTGAGCCAATTAATAATCCAATTGCCAATCGATCTTCTATAATACTTGCATTAAGTCAAACATCAATCGCATTGATTGTTTGACCTTAGAATGATTCTTAATCGTCGATTAACCATCTGATCAGATTATAACCTCTTATGTGTGTGATCCTATAGGTTCGAATCTAAGCTGATAGCATAGAAACTGATTTCTGTATCAATCAAAATGACCATCTAGTAATGGTATCCGATATCCAAATTGGTTGAATGTATGCAAAGCAACATTCTTAGAACTCTGGCCGATGGTTATCGTATAATTCATCCCTTTGATTAATAATGCTCAAGATGACTTTGAGTAAGCTGTCAATACTCATACAAGTCATCTCTATTGTGTTTTAAAATTTTGCAAATCCTGTGATTTCTCACGAGATTTATCCAAGTCTAGATTTTGTTAAATTGAAACACAGCGAGTCATTCTCTTTTTGAAGTTAATCAGGAGTAGTCAATCCCATCTTGACTGACACATCGATTCTATAAGTACTTGACTATATCCAGAACCTTCTGAACCTATATTAGAAATATAGGCAGTCCGGTACTAAAGTATAGTGAGTTGCTTGCAAGTCACCATGGTGATCTCAGGTCGGAGGGACATTTATAGCCATTGGTCTTAGCTAGCTACTCTTGATAGTAGAGTGCTACATTGGTTACGTTCAATGTAGATGTACTCTTACATCTCACTTGGATGCCATACCAGTGTCTCCACACCACTTGATTATGAGGATAATCAATACATATGGCATACAACAACCTACACTCGATAAGTTATCGTTCTTGTTAATAACTTATCATTTGATTATGAATAGTTTAAGAACCATCTAATAAATCATTCTTTATCGATTAATTATGGTTCTAAGAACTTCATCATAATTTAGAAATTTGTTTAAGAAAGATAAGATTTCTATGATGAATCAGCAAAATAACTATTATTGTTTGATAATTCATATATTAATTCCAATCATCTACAATTTAGATGATTGACTTTAGAGCATATTTTTCAATAACTCTCACTTGGACTAAAGCCAATTAGAATGATATCAAATATCCTCTCTTCCACTTGAGTTTGTAGAACTCCTTAGTTCTGAAGCCTTAGTAAATGGGTCGGTCAAATTCTCCTTTTTCATCGATCTTTCAAAGATCGATATTATCCTGATCTAAAATAAAAAATGATAGCAATGTAAAGTATGCTGATCCTATGGTGCATTTTTTATTCTTTAGCCTAAGCTATGGTTCCAGTGCTATATTAGGACTAGACAATCAATGGAGAGTACCACTCCTAACTTGCTAATGAACTTATGCCATCATATAGCCTACATAACAATATCATATGCCACGATGTACTCTACATCATTAACTGAATAGGCTATAGCATCCGACTTGAAATCTTTCTTGCAGATTACTCCTGTAATTAATGTATGACTCAATACTCTTTTACTGTCATCTTGATCTGACTAAAAAATTGAAATCAAAATATCCACATATTTTAAGTTAGTATCTCCATATTTGAGTTACTGGACTTTAGTATTTTTCAAATACTTAAGAATTATCTATATAATCTTTCAATGGTTCCCGCTTGGATCAAACTAGTATCTGCTCACCATCCTTAGTGAGTATACCATATCTGATCTCGTACATGAAAAAATTAGATGATAGCTAAACCTTTATTTCTTGGAATGCTGAAATGCCATTCTCGATTAAGAGAATGTTATCTATAGACAACACAAGAAATAATACTATAAAACTTTTGCCCACTTAAAAATGTAGGATTCCTCTTTGTTCATAACAAAGACATACATTTAAAATATATGTTCCAACTCTAGGATGAAACATGCTTTATAGATCTCTACCTTTCTATCGGCGCTATTTTGATTCTTTTGAAAATTTATTCTCGTCCAATGGATTTTATTCCTTTAGATGGATCAATCAGTGTCCATACACTATTGATTTTCATGGACTTTAATTTGGATTATATGACTCCAAGCCACTTTTCAGAGTCAGACCTCTGCATTGCATCCCTATAGATGATCGGATTCTTATTGTTCTCATTGAGCTCAACAGGATCGCCATCTTGGACTAAGATACTAAAGTATCTATCTGGCTAATGCGGTACTTTATCAGATCTTTTTAAATGTGCCACTTTAATGGGTTCCAAATTTGATCTAATCAAATCCAGTTTTGTAGGTTTACTAGATTATGTCGGTTCATTTTCTACCGATCAAACTTTTCCAAGTTCAACTTAATAAGCATCAATTCCTTCTCTAAGAAACTTCTTTCCAAAAGAAATGTCCTATTACTGATGAACATCTTATGTTCTTCGACATGGTAAAATTAATCACCCTTAAACACCTATTGGATCAGGATCCAAGTTTTTTTATGTGCAAACCTATGACATAGGCTGATCAACTCCAAATCCGAAGGTGAGAGAGTTTAGGCCTATGTCTGATCCATATCTCATATGGAGCCTTTACGATAAATTTACTTGGTATATTTTTTAGAGTAAAATAAGTAGTTTTAAGGGTATAATTCTGAAATAGGTAGACAAGTGAACCCCAGTGTGGATCGAATCATGTCTAATAAAGTTTAATTTTTTCTTTTCAATACACTGTGTTTCAAAAAGGAGTTCACTGAGAGAGAATTTTATTCTCTCCTAGATATGTTACAAACTTACTAGATAAGTATTCGCCTCTTCGATCTGATTGAAGAGTTCTAATTTTATTTTTAATTTATTTTTTTATTTTATTATTGAATCATTTAAATATTTTAAATGATCTAGGCTAGATGCATCCATGTCCAGATAGGTCATCTATATTGAAATATTGATATCTTCTTCTAACACTTGAATTCATAGGTCCATGTACATCACTATATATGAGACATAGAACTTTATCAACTTCTTCACCTTTTTCATTAAAAGATGATTTTATCATCTTTTCAAGAAGATAAGACTCATAGATTATCAATGATTCATAATTATTGATGTCGAGATTTTTCTCTTAAGCTAATCTATTTATCCTATTCTTGTCAAGATGACTAAGCCTATAATGCCAAAGATAGACATCCATGACATAATCTAACTTGAATTTTTATTAAATATGTACATTATACTTAATAGGTTGTATAAATGTTAAATGCCATTTCTTTATTATCAATGTATTATTATAACATTATTCATAATAATATCACAATAATCTTTTTTATGGATAAATGATAATCATCTCTGATCAAAAGGCCAACAGAGATTATATTTATTATAAATGATGGATAATAGTGATAATTACTCAAAATGACATCATCTAAAATGAGCTTGATAATTTCTAAAGCTAGGATTGGAACAGGATTTTCTTTCCTAACATTCAAAAATCTCTCACCATTTTCAAATATTCTACTTACCTAAAGTTTTTACAATGAATTGCATAAGACCATCGATATCTAATACCCAGGTAGTACAATTATATACAAAAAAATTTTAAGGTGTTATCATATAATATTCTTAATAAGCAACTCTTACTTCTTTCTCTTGTTCAGCCTATTATAGTCAAAAAAAGTAAGATAATTCTTCTTCCTATGATCCTGCTTTTTACAGTAGAAGCATTATGGCTAATTTGGATCAATATTCAACTTATTATTTTGACTGAGCTTAGAAGCTCCAGTATGAATCCATTCATACTGTCGAACCAAATTTAACTTTCGATATTAATTATCGAAGTTGGATGCTATAAGTTATCACTATCTGATAGTAATTGGAGCAATTAGGGTTTAGCCTTATTCTATGAGAAAAGAGAATATAGACCTAATGTATATGAATTATTTAAGTCTAAAGACTTAGACTTTAGTCTAAAGGTTCTTTCACTATTTTATTCGAATTAATAGCCTCTACCTTCAATTCAAAAAATTACTTTAATTTTTTAGTAGGTACTAGAATCCACATAGACTACACACAAGTCTGACTATGGCTAGTCAACCCATGTGTATCTATGGATAGGTTCTTTAATCAATTATTTCTTTAAATATTTTTTAGTAATTTAATTTTACTCCAAAAATCTAATCAGTAGGCTAGGGCCTCTATTATAAGGATCCGGTTAGGTCCAACCATTAACATGACTATATTTGGTGCATCTAACTAATGAATGATTAAGTTCAACTATGGTTGTGTTGAAAAATATGTTCCAAAGTCAATCATCAGCCTATTGATGGTTAAGCTATATTATAATTATAATTAATTTATTAATTAATAAAATATATTTTTGATATTTTTTATCATAAGTTTTTATTTTCTAACGAACTCTATTATTGTGATGAAGTTCTTAGGACTATTTAGATTCGATAAAGAGAAGATTTATCGATTAGTCCTTAAAATTATTCATGATGAAATGATAGGCTATTAATAAGGATGACAACATCTATCAAGCATAGGTCACTGTATACCATATAGGTTGCTTGTCCTCTTAATCAAGGAGTGTGAAGATATTGGTATGGCATACAGATGAGATGTAGGGATATATCGTCACTGAACGTGATCAACTCCAGAGTATTCTACTATCGAGAATGTCTCTGATGGGATATAGGTATAAGTGTTCCTTAGACCTGATATCACCTCAGTGGCTTGCAAGCAACTCACTGTGCTTTGATATCAGACTAATTAAATTTCTAATTTAGTAATGGAAGGCTTCTAGGCACAGTCAAGTATTTATAAAGTTGGTGTGTGATCAAGATGGAATTGACCACTCTAAGAGTTGGAAAAGAATGTATCACTGTATTTCAATATAATAAAATTTTGGCTAGGGTAATCCATAAGATGGATTTGGTATTTTGAAATACAATATGGATAGCCTAATTAGAGTTGATAGTTTAACTCTCAAGTGTCCCTATGAGCATTTTGGTCAAGGAGAAGAATTATATGAAAACTATATCCACATGGATTCTAAGGATGTTGTTCAATACATTTGATCATCCGACTGTCAGGTATCATTGCTAGATGATTATTTTGACTGATATAAAAATTTATTTCTATACTATCGACCTAGGTTCGGACCTATGGGATCACATACATTAGAGTTCATGATCCGATTGGATGGTTGATCAATGATTGAGAATTATTCTAAGGTTAAATGATCAATATGGTTGATGTTTAATCTAGTGCAAATATTATAGGAGGATCGATTAGCAATTCAATTTCTAATTAGCTTAATTTGATTAAACCGAAGGATTGAGATTAAGTTTAATTAAATATAATTTAATTAGATTTAGTTTGGACTTGATTGGATCTAGTTTAATTGGTTTATTGGATAAGTCAAGTGCAAGAAAGAACTAGTCCGAGTTCAACTAGGACTTGGATCAACCCAATTTTTTAATTTAATTAAAAATTAAATTAAAATTAAATTTAATTTAATCTAATTTAATTAAGTTTTTAATTAGATTAGGGTCTAATTTAATTGGATTGAGTTACTTCTAGTTTGATTTGGTTTGAGAAATCATATTTGACCAAGTCAAATATGGAATCCTAGTAAGACGGATCCATCTTGCTTGCACCACCTATATCCCATGCCCCTCATGCCCTTTCTCTCTTGTTTTTGACAATAAATTTTCTCTCTCCCTGATCATCATGCATGCCCACCCTTCTCCTCTATTTTCTATATGGCATTAAGTTGTGGATTGGGTCAATAGATGGGAAGGTGTTGAAGTTTGTTGGACTCTATATGATAGAATCCCAACAAACTTGGTCTCTTCTCATGTGTGCCGCCCTACCCTAATTTCTTCTCTGATTTCTACACTTAAAAATAGAAATTTTTGTGTGCCTACCTTGGTGGTCCATGCCTAAAACAAAGGAGGGGGTGCCTAAGTGTTGGGCGCTCCAACTACTTGCCATATGTGTTCTTACCTTGTGTAGAAATTTGACCCAATGAAGACTCTTCCATATCTCTTTATATGGAGGTTTTTTTGGACTAAATTTTATACTAATTCTAAATCATTGAGAGGACTCTTAGGTGTGTAAAAATTAAAGAGAGAGACTCTTGGGGTGTGGGGATTTCATAGACACCAATCTAGGTGTCTAGGTTAGAGAAAAGAGAAGAAGAAGAGGATCTTCTTCTAGGATCTTTTGCTCTTCCTTTCTTCTCCTCTTTCATAGAGATTTTCAAGTGTTGTTTCAGATCAAAAAATTTTTTCCTTCCTTCCAATTTTTGGAGTATCCAAGTCTTAAAGAAGGAAGCATCGGATCGACTATCAAAGAAGGATCAGTACAGTACTAACATACTATACTAATTTCCTGCATTAAACTTTTGATCGAGGTTCGTGGACTCGTGTGAACATCTTTTAGAGGCCGAATACATGTGTGGCTCAGAGCTTCATCCTTTAGCTTGGATTAGCAAGTTAGAACATCTAACTTGTACAGATAATATAGATCTGATCTACTATTACATACCTGCATTAGATGTAGTATAGATACATATTGATATGATCAATATATATATTTTAATATTTTTAATTTTTAATTTAATTTCATACTATAATCATATAATAGAATCTTTAATCTAGGGGTTTTCTACTTTTTATGAATAAATTTTAATTTATTTTTGTCTTTCGCTGCTTGATCTTAAAAAAGTTTCAAGATCTTGTCCTAAAACCCTAGATCTGATTCCTTCAATTGATATCAAAGCATAGGTTGATTATTACATGATTATATATGCATATTTAGATTATTTTTTATATTAAATCTAATTTATAATCTAATTATTAAATCTGAAATTAAAAATCATGATCATACGAACTGATTATAAGGTTATCCCGCTGTAAGGTTTATCCCTTACAGTGGAGAGATTGTCCTAGTTCATGTAGATCTATTTCTTATCATACATTTATTAGATATAATCTAATCTTATTTATGATTTATTTAATTTAAAAAATTTTAGATCTAAAAATAAAAAGTTTAGATTGCATGGTCTGATTATAAGGTTGTTCTGCTGTAAGATTTATCTCTTATAGTGGAGAGATTATCCTAGTATGTGCTGGTATAAAATATTGATTATAAAATTTTAGATTAGATCTAAAAAAATTTATGATCTAATTAAAATATTTTAATCTAATTTTAATCATCATAAATATGTTAGATTTGATTTAAGATAATTTATGATTTATTGAAGTTGAAATTATTTCAATTATATGAATATGTTTAGATTAGATCTAAAGTAGTTTCATGCTTATCTTATTTGCATATTGATTATGAATCAAATATGTAACTTGGTTGGTAGAACTATATTATAAAATTATTTTATAAGTATAAAAATTATTTTTGAAAAGTCGAACCCCAACTCTCAGTCTAAAATTTAATTAAGAATTAATAAGTTATTTGATTAGGATCTAAGATTATGAATTGAAGATCCTAAGACACAAATCATAACACATTGGATTAAATGGGTTAGTGAAGATTGGATCCATTAATTGGGTTAGACATAAGGTTAGATTAAAGAATGGACTTAGTTAGAGAATTGACTAAATTTAATCAATTATTGTCTTAGATTAGGTTAAGGATTCTCTAGATTAATTACAATAGTTGTAGTTGGTCAAGTCCATATCTTTAACAAAATCTAAGATGGACTTGATTTTTGGCTACGTGGTCTAGCACAAACTATTAGATTGATCTAATCAAGACTAATTAAATCAATTGGTATTTAAGATAAATCAGACAGGTGGTCTTTAATTGGTAGCCCATTTACCTGGCTATTTCTGATGGTATCTAAGGCAAGCTTTAGTAGATCCTCTCATTGATCGAACTTATCTGGTCTCTTGGTGAAATTATATTTTGATCGGATCATTTAACTATTCAAACTAACCCATGTCAGCTAGGTAAATCAATATGACTGATTTAGGTGCTCCTAGATCAGCCTATTAATGGTCTTCCTTAAGCTGACTTAGTGAAGCTAGTAGGAGGATTATGATAAGCTAGTTCATCTGATCTTCTCTCTTCTTTAAATTTAAATCCTCTAAAATTATTAAATTTCTAAAATAAAATAGTTATTATGATAACTAGATCATAGCTTTTCATTAAGTAGGTAATAATGGGTCCATTAGTTAGATAATCATTGCAGGTCTAAAGGTCTGGTGCTTATCGACTAATGAAATTATCATTCTTTATATGATTTCATGACTACATCTTTTTAATGGTGGTTAGGTTAGCCAACCAAAATTGAGTCTAATCATTCATTGGTTTAATGAACCAAGTATGACCATGTTAATGATTGAACATAACCGAACTTTTTTAGTGGAGGCCAAAGTCTATTGATTAAGGACTAGGACAAAAATTTAATTACTAAAAATTATTTAAAAAAATAATTGATTATAAACCTATCCTTAGATGTACATGAGTTGGCCAACCAAAGTTGGGCTTGTGTGTAGTCTATGTGGATTCTAGTATCCACTAAGAAATTAGGATAATTTCTTGAATCGGAGGTAGAGGCTATCAATTCGAATAAAATAATAGGAGAATCTTTTGATTAAAGTTTAAATCTTTAGATTTAATGAATCAATTACTAATTAGGTTATGATTTTTTTTATATAGATATGGCCACTTTTCTATCGCTCCGATCATTATTGGACAATGATAAGTTGGTGGGATCCAACTTTGATAGTTGGTACCAAAAGTTGAAGATAGTTTTAGAGCATGAACGGATCCTGTATGTGTTGATGGATCCTGCATCTGAGGAGCCAGCTGTCAATGCACGTAAAATAATCAGAGATACTAGAAGTAGCTTAGTGATCAAATCATGGTGTACTGCATTATGCTGACTGCCATGAGCGATGAGTTTAGTCGCACATTCAAGATAGCTCAATCAAAACATATGCTTTAAGTGTTAGAGAATTTTTTTAGCACATCCGATGATGTTGAAAGGCACAAGACTAGTTGTGTCATCTTCAATGTTAGGATGCAAGATGGAGTCTTTATCACTGATCATGTATTGTACATGATCGAGCTGATAGAGCAATTGAGCAAGCTCGGCTTTTTCTTGCATAAACAACTTGGAAAAGATGCAATACTAAACTTGCTGTCCAAGTTCTATCTCTCATTCCTCACTCATTTTAGAATGACAAAGCTTGAAGTAGACTATCATGGGTTACTAGGGTTGCTTTAGAATTTTGAGAAGGATCACCAACTCCATAAGGAGTCGGTGAACTTAGTGGGAGGTTCGTCTTCTGGTTCTCGACTCTTTAGAAAAGGAAAGAAGAATAAGAAGAAGAAGGGCAAGAAGGTGCAAGTTCAGATTGAGATATCTATGCAGGCCTAGACCAAAAGATCAAGCCCAATAAGAGTCAAGCTGAATGCTTCTTTTGCAAGAAGCGGAGGTACTGAAAGAGAAATTATCCTCAATACATTACCTTCCTAGATCCAAACAAGCAGAGAAAAAAGCAAGCTATTACTGGGCAAAGTATTTATAAGATAACTCATTGCAATTTCTCTATTTATGATTATACTAACTGGGTATTGGATACTGGTAGCCCTTATTATATTTACAATTTATTGCAGGGATTGTAGATCAGTAGGAGATTTGAGCAAGACGAGAGGTTCCTAAATATTGAAGATAGAAGATCGGTTCCAGTTTTAGCTTTAGGAATCTTGAAACTTATATTTGAGTCCCATATTATTGTTCTTAATGATTGTCATTTCTATCCAATTTTTTTTTAAACATTATTTCTATAGGCTTTCTGGCAAAAAATATTGAAAAATATATTCCAAAGCCAATCGTCAGCCTATTGACGATTGAGCAATATTATAATTATAATTGATTCATTAAAAAATAAAATATATTTTTAGCATTTTTTATCATAAAGTATTCATCTTCTAATAAACTTCATTATTATGATGGAGTTCTTAGAACTATGTAGCTTTGATAAAGAAAGAATTTATCGATTAATCTTTAAAATAATTCATGACCAAATGATAGGTTGTTAATTAGGACGATAGTATCTATCGAGCATAGGTCGTTGTATGCTATATGGATTGGTTGTTCTCTTAATCAAGAAGTATTGAGATACTGGTATGGCATACAGGTGAGATGTATGGATAGATCATCATTGAACATGATCAACTCTAAAGCATTCTGCTGTCGAGAATGTCTCTGATGGGATATAGGTATAAGTATCATTTAGACCTGAGATCACCTGAGTGACTTACAAGCAACTCACTGTGCTTTGGTACTGGACTAATTAAATTTTTAATTCAGTAATGGAAGGCTTCTGGGCACAGTCAAGTACTTGCAAAGTCAGAGCATGATCAAGATGAAATTGACCACTCCAAGAGTTATAGAAGAATGTATCACTGTATTTCAATATAGCAAAATCTTGGCCAGGATAATCCATCAGATGGACTTGATATTTTAAAATATAATGAGGACAGTCTGATCAGATTAACAGTTAAACTCTGAGGTGTCCTATAAGCATTTTGATCAGGAGGATGAATTATATGAAAACTATATCCATGTGGGTTCTAAGGATGTTGTTCTATATATTCGACCTATCCGACCGTCGGATATCATTGCTAAATGGTTACTTCGATTGGTACAAAAATCTATTTCTATGCTACCAACTTAGATTCAGATCTATGAGGTCATACACATTAGAGCTCACAAAATGATCGGATGGTTGATCAACGATTAAGAATCATTCTAGGATTAAATGATCAATACGATTGATGTTTAACCTAGTGCAAGTATTGAGGAGGATCGATTAAGCAATTAGATTGCTAATTAGCTTAATTTAATTAATTCAGAGGGCTAAGATTAAGTCTAGTTAAATATAATTTAATTAGATTTGGTTTGGACTTAATTGGATCAAGTCCAATTAGCTTATTGGATAAGCCAAATGCAAGAAAAAACTAGTCCTACTTCAACTAGGACTTAGGTCAATCCAATTTTTTAATTTAATTAAAAAATTAAATTAAAATTAAATTTAATTTAATTAAGTCATTAATTAGGTTAGAGCCTAATTTAATTTGGTTGACTTGGTTTTGATTTAATTTGGTTTAAGAAACTACTTTGACCAAGTTATAGATGGAATCTTAGTAAGACTAGGATTCCATCTTGTGCCATCTTAGCCCCTCACGCACGATGCCCTCTTTCTCTTTTATTTTATGCAACAAAACCCTCTCTCTCAGGCCTTCTCATGCATGCCCTCCTCTCCTCTCTTTCTCATATGGAAATTAGATAGTGGATCAAGTCAAAGAAAGAAATTTATTTTGGTTTCAAATCCTATGAGATAGTGTTTTGAAAAACCAAAATTCTTCCTCCCATGTGTGTCGCCCTCCTTCCTAATTTTTCTTAGATTTTCTTGGTAAAAATGAGAAGATTTTGTGCATCTTTCTCAGATGGTCCATGCCAAAAATATTGGAGGGGACGTCCAAGAGTTGGATGCCTCTTATCTTGCCCAAATTGGACATTCCTTGTCTAGTTTCTGATCTAGACAAGGATTTCTCTTTTTCTTTATATTTAGGATGAATTTTGGATTGATTTTTTATGAGATTACTGATTGCTTATCGTTAGAGTATCAAATAATAATTAAACTTAATTTTATTATTTAGTAGGATAGTTGGTGAGTCGGGTGTCGATTTTCTCAGGGATTGAAGGCTGAGTTATATTTAATTTAATTAAAAAATAAATTTTTTATTAATTTATAAAATAAAAATTTAAATAAATAAATTTAAGATAATTAATTTAAATTTTATAAATAAAAATAAAAAAATCAAATAAAGTGGAATTTAAAGAATTAGTTAAAGGTATTTTGTAATTTTAAATCCATCTCTAGCATGGTTGTGGTAATTTTCTTTAATGAAAGAATTTTATAAATTTTAAGAATTTAGTTATGATTATAACTTATTTTCTTTGGGTATGAACTATATCTTTCGATCATGATCCATCTCAAAAGAATCATAAATTATTCAATACTTTAATTCTTAAAAATTGGTAACATGGCTTTTATTGATTCTCTCTAATATAAACTATTAAATCGAGCATGGATTATATCTTCCGATCATAATCCATCTTCATAAATATAGTCTATTTAATATCAATCAATAATAAGCATGTTAAAATCTCATGTATGGAGGATAGAATTTAGGATTGGGTAGAAGAATAATTTATTCATTGCATAAAAAAATTATAAAAAAATAAAAAAAAATATAATCCATGTTCGAAGACTTCATCTACATCCCAAAATTTTGATCTTTAGCTATATATGATTTAAAATTCTCTGGCTTCTGGCATCTTTTGATCTCCTAGAGTAAATAAAAAGAAAATGAAAAGAGAAAGAAAGAAGAAAGAAAGAAAGAAGAAGAGAGGAGAGGAGAAGAGAAGACAAGAGAGAGAAAAAGAGAGGAAAAAGGTGTTTTTTCCCCAAGGGGGGCTCTCTGTTCAGTTCCTGGCATATAGGAGATTAAATAGTGGAGAAATCAAAAGTTTTTGAATCCTTGTCATGCTCAAATTAGAGTCCAAATCGAATTTTATCCCTCAGTTTATTCCTAGCCGTCCGTTTGAAATCAAACAGCTCTAAATCCATGAAAAACCACCTCTGGGAGCTCCTGATCATCGTTGGATCGATTTCGGGCCATTGGATCTTGATTTGGAGTGATATCGACTATTGGATCATGCGCTAGAAGCCTGGGAAGTCCTATTCAAATTGAAAAATAATGCCAGCGGTTGGATCTTCACCGACTACCTTCTCAGTCGTCCGTCAGTGCCCAAATCGCAGCCATCCATCAGCGCTCGAATCTTAGTCACTGGATCTAAACCAAGATTGCTCTCAGCCACTAGATCGCACTTTTATTGTGCTCATGGACCACCATAGACCGAGCTCACCATGCACCCAAACCAATCCCCGCGCACCTAGCCTGATGAAATGATGAATCTGCCCTTATACGCCATGATAAAAAAATTGTAGACCTCTTAGCGGTCCAAGTGTTCCACATGTTGCATGTCTATTGGCTATGCTTGCTGAATTGGCTAGTCCACACCTTTTCCTTGGACCGATTGGTTGGTCCATCGTGCACCGGTCTTCTTTTTTTTATTTTTCTTTTGTTTTAACATTTAGGCTTCATAACTTTTTTGTTTTAGCTCTAATTTGAGTAAAATTTATTACGTTGGAACCCATAAATCAAGTTCTTCGCATTGATGAACTTTTTTCTTATAAAACATTCATAAAAGTATCAATTCTTTTAAATAAACATTAAATTAATATATATTTTAATATTTTTATTTAATAAATTATGATAATTATCACACCCCCCAACTTGAGTTTTACTCATCCTTGAGTAAAAAGAGAAAAATTAAAAGTATGTACTGACTTGATAAGATGTAAAAATTTCTTTAGGTCATCCTAAAGTTAGTTGATACCTAGTTAGAGATTGAAGAAGTACATCATTGGATTATTAATTCCATCCTAAGTAGTGGTTCAGTAAAGAATATAAAATTTTAGAGCTTTTCTTTGATTAATTTTTCATCTTTATTCTTTAAATCCTCTATCTTTAGTATGGACTAGAGTTTTTTTTTTTTTAATAGCTAGTGTAATGTTTTAACCTTTTAAGCTTTCTATCTAATCTTTGTAGTGAGCTTTGGACCAATAACTCTCAAACCAGTTGACTTTAGGATACTAGATGTAGAACATCTCTCGGACTTACTGACTTGAGTCAAATAGGCTACAGGTTAAAACTAACTGTATATCAAGCTTCTTCATATTGTCTACTTTTTAATGCAAATAACATTGCTTACTTAGGCAACGGGATCCAATTACTCGGTAGAAGACCAATGTTTAGAGCTTGCTCTTTTATTATTATTATTTTTAAAATTTTTTTTATTAATTTTTTTTCTCATATCCATATAAAGTAGATTATTCTTTATTGAATATAGGCTAGAAAAAGATTTTAGAATCACTCAAAAATTTATTCTATTCTAAACTTGATCATTTATTAGATTTTCTTAATAATTAGATCTATAGTATTTTAAAAATTCTCTAGACCATTAATCAATCATCGATTGAAATATCTAAAAATTTTAAATTGGCATGAAATCAAGTACATAAGACTAATTATCATCATACTTGAGGACTTAAAAATTTTATTTATCCTTCCTCCCAACTTAATTTTCATTATCCTCAATGGAGGAAAGAAAATAAAGTGTGATAAATGATAAAAATAATAAGAAAAAAGTTTACCTGATTTAATTTAATTTTGATCTTGATCTGGACTTTAATTATTCTTCATCCATGGGTTTGTAGTTTTCCCCCAACCTGGTCCTGATAGAAAGATAAACTAAAAAAATAAATAAATTCAAATATAAAAAGTTAAAAGCTGGGTTGCCTCTCAGTAAGCGCTAAGTTTAATATCTCAGTCGGATCCTATGAAGGAGTTTTAGATAAAATTAATTTTAGTACATCCTTCAGGGTTTCAAAAAAGTAAGGTCAATCAGAAGACCTTGTCATCATGGCAGAAAAACATTCATGAAATGCTTTACAATGATTAAGTTTAGCCCTAATCAAGATAGTATTTAAAGCAAGCATTCTATACCAGGACTTATGATTATTATAGTTTTTATAATGGCTCGGAAGGAATTGTGTTAGATGGACCAAAATCGAGGGTAGTGATTTAGGAATTACTTCAACTATAACCTATCTACCATAATCCCTTTTTCAGGTCTGATATATTTTGGCATAAACTCTTCATGATCTAAATCATGGCACTTTTTTCAAATTAATTTTAAATCTACCTCCATACATTATTTTAATATTATAGATAAATTTTGGAGACCATCTTCAAAAGTACTGTCAAATATAGAAAAATCATTCTTAAAATCATTATCTCTCATATTAGCAATATCCCACCTGATAGCTTCTTTATGTATGATTAGAACATCCATAAGTTGGTCTTCCTGGGTAGGTATCATTGGTAGGGTATTAGTAGATTCATCAGAAAGTGATTTCAATTCTAGAGCAGTTAGTGGTTCTAACAAGGGTGCTATTGGTGGGCTAGGTGGTTGCTCAAGTTTTTCAATCCAATGTGAGGTAGTTTTAGGGTAGGGTATATTTACTTGGTCATTAACTTCTGTATTATACCCATTGTCATCAAAATCATCCTCCTCATGATGGGCCAAACATGGATTTAATGAATCCTAAAAAAGAATTATGGGTGAAGCTTTCTCTAATGTGTTTTTAGAAAGTCTTTATTGATTCCATCATCACATCAGTTTGTCCATCCTTATTAAAAGGACTGAATGATTCTAGGGCACTTAGGGATAGATCCATATATAAGTAAGATGATGAAATTGGTTTGTCCCATAATTTTGATTCTTTTCTATATGTTCTTTCCTTAATTATATGGTCTAAGAGGGTCTTTTCAGTTTTGCAAGATTGTTCTTTGACCATAGGTAAAGAAGATGATGATGGAATTGGTTCATCCCACCATGTTGGCTCTATCCTATATTTTGCTGCCTCAATGATATGGTCTAAGAGGATCTTTTTGGTTGTATAGGATTGCTCTATAACCATATTATTTTCGAGAGTTTTAATTATTTGTTCAAGAAAAGTTATAGGAACATTAAAATTTCTAGCCATGTATCATTCCTCAGGGTCACTCTCGGGTTGATTGGATAACTCTCTTTGCTCATGCTGATTGAATGTAAGCTCTCGCTTTTCTAGTTCTTTAAAGGTTTGCATAAGGTCATTTTGTGACTTTATCATGATTTCTAAGCATTTTTCTAAGGAATTAAGCCTTTGTTCCGGTAGATTATTAATGGTTGATTGATAAATCTTAACCTATTTGATGCTTGCTGAATCCTCTCTTCACAAGTTGACTCATTGTTATTTGGAGATATTTGATATTGTGGGTAGGGCATATCATAATGTGCATCCATAAAAGTGGGTCTTTGTGATACCAAAGTAATCACTGGTTGTGATTGCCATGAAAAATCTGATTGAGTCCTCCATCCTAGATTAAAGATATGATTATTTTCTGATCTGTAGGCCATTTGGATTTGATCTTGATAAACTTGCTCATACATAAACTCAAAAAATTAGTTTGGGCATCTTCTTGCAAAATGAATGGGGCTCGAACAAATTGCACAAACTTATTGTGCAGAAAGAAAAGATGAATATGGAGAATTTCTATTGGCTTCTAGATGATCTACTCTATGGGATAGGTCAGCATATATACTATATAAATTCATCTCTAAATATTTATTTATTTTATTTTAATTAGTTTTAAAGAATAAGAAAAGAGATGAGGAGAGAAAATTCTAAAGATGAGAGCCCTAAAGAGTCCTAGATCTAGAGATGATAGAGAAGAGTATTTTAATTAAGGTTTAAATTATAATAGCAAACAAGTTAAGCAAGCATGGACTCTCTATCCTAGGGTTTACCTAAATCTAAACAGCTCCTAACTGCCAAGATCACCTTCGAGCACTTCAGGTAAAGAATCTGCCATTCAACTGATCAGATAAGTATAAAATCGGTAGGAGTTTCTCTATTATTTTTCTTAGACACTAATTATTTTGGCCAGATAAGCTAACGGAATCAATTAAGTAACCACCTTTCTTCGGGATATAGTTCCTAAACTACTTACCTAGATACCAGTCGAACTGACTAACCCTAATCCGATTCAACTCTTAGGATTCCTTATCCTAATGAGCTTGATTAACCTAGGACCAACGTCTAATTAATTTTAGATTAAAGGCTTAGATCAATGTAATATGAAGGATGGTGATTTGTGGGCTAAGAAAGGATGATTAAATCTCCATCTTATCTTATTTAATGGGTTGTGCCCTTAAAGTATATTATGAATATGCAATGCAAATCAAACAAGGTATCCAAATATATTGAAAATTAATTTTATATTATACTTTTGGTTTTGCTAGATTAATTAAGTGCTATGAGATGTCAGTGATTTTTTTTAGGGTTTATAGTTTTATCTTTTTATAGATATATTTTAAGTTTTTGATTCTTTAATTTTGCAAAAGAAAGAAAATTCAAGTGATTAAATCTTGAAAAATAATAAAATCTAAACTACAGAAAGCAGTAAATTAGTTATGAAAGATAGTAATTAAATAAAATTAAAAAATAATATTCTTTTTATTTTTTTATTTTATTTATTTTTAAATTAATTAATTAATTTTTTAATTAATTGAAGCAATCGTGCTATAATCCTCGACAATGATGTTAAAAATTTGACTGCTTGTCGTTAGAGCATCAAATAATAATTAAACTTAATTTTATTATTTAGTAGGATAATTGATAAGTTGGATGTCGATTTTCTTGAAGATTGAAGGCTGAATTATGTTCAATTTAATTTAAAAAAATAAAATTTTTATTAATTTATAAAATAAAAATTTAAATAAATAAATTTAAGATAATTAATTTAGATTTTATAAATAAAAATAAAAAAATAAATAATAATAAAGTGGGGTTTGAAGAATCAGTTAAAGATATTCTGTAATTTTGAATCCATCTCTAGCATGGTTGTGTTAATTTTTTTTAATATAAAAATTTAATAATTTTTAAAAATTTATTTATAATTATAATCTATTTTTTTTGGATATGAATTGTATCTTTTGATCATGATCCATCTCAAAAGAATCATAAATTATTCTATACTTTAATTGTTAAAAATTGATAACATGACTTTTATTGATTCTCTCTAATATAAATTATTAAATCGACCATGGATTGTATCTTCTGATCACAATCTATCTTCATAAACATAGCTTATTTAAATATCAATCAATAATAAGCATGTTAAAATCTCATGCATGGAGGATAGAATTTAGGATTGGATAGGAGAACAATTTATTCATTGTATAAAAAATTATAAAAATATAAAAAAAAATACAATCCATGTTCGAAAACTTCATCTACATCCCAGAATTCTAATCTTTAGCTATATATGATTTAAAATTCTTTGGCTTCTAGCATCTTTGGATCTTCCATAGTAAATAAAAAGAAAAAGAAAAAAAGAAAGAAGAAAGAAAGAAAGAAGAAGAGAGGAGAGGAGAAGAGAAGAGAAGGGAGAGAAAAAGAGAGGTAAAAGGTATTTTTTCTCCAAAGGGGGCTCTCTATTCAGTTCTTGGCATATAAGGGATTAAATAGAGGAGAAAATCAGAAGTTTTTGGGTCCTTGTCGAGCTCAAATCGGAGTCCAGATTGAATTTAATCCCTCAGTTTATTCCTGGCCATTCGTTTGAAATCAAACGACTCTAAATCCATCAAAAACCACTGTTGGGAGCTCTGGATCACCATCGGATTGATTTTGGCTATTGGATCTTGATTTGGAGTGATATCGACCATTGGATTGTGCACTAGAAGCCTAGGAAGTTCTATTCAAACTAGAAAATAATGTCAGCTGTTGGATTTTCATCGGCTGCCTTCAGCCGTCCGTCAGCACCCAAATCATAGCCATCCATCAACGCTCGAATCTAAGCCATTGATCTAAATCAAGATCGCTCTCAGCTACTAGATCACTCTTTTACTATGCTCATGGACCGCCATGGATCGAGCTCACCATAGACCTGAACCAATCCCCGCATGCCTAGCCTGATGAAATGATGAATCTGCCCCTGTACACCGCAATAAAAAATTTGTAGACCTCTTAGCAGTCTAGGTGTTCCACGTGTCACGTATCGATTGGCCGTGCTTGCTGAGCTAACCGATCCATGCCTTTTCCATGGATTGGCTGGTCGGTCCACTATGCACCAGTTTTTTTTTTTATTTTTTTTTATTTTAACTTCTGGACTTCATAACTTTTTTATTTTAGCTTCGATTTGAGTAAAATTTATTACGTTAGAACCCATAAATTAAGCTCTTTGCATTGATAGGTTTTTTTACAAAACATCCATAAAAATATTATTTTTTTAAAATAAATATTAAATTAATATATATTTAATATTTTTATTTAATAATTTATGATACTTATCAGTTATAAACCATTGAGAGAGTTTTGGGGTGTGTGAAAACTAAGAAGAGAGAGTTCTTGGGCATTGAGATTTTATAGATACCAAACTAGGTGTCTAGGTGAGAGCAAGGAGAAGAAGAAGAGGGTCTTCTTCTAGGGTTGCTATGTTCATCTTTTCCCTTCCTCCTTCTTTGAGTTTTTTGAGAGTGTCTCACATCTGAAACCTTCTTTCCTCCTCCTCTTTGAAGAGTTTAAATTCAGAAGAAGGAGGCATTTGATCGACCATCGAAGAAGGATCAGCATAGTACTAGCATACTATGCTGATTTTCTGCATCAGAATTTTTGATCGTGATCCGTAGGCTTATGTGGATGACTCCTAAAGGTCAGATGCTTGTACGGCTTGCAACATCATCCTTAAGCTTGGATCAGCTAGTTAGAATATCTAACTTACATAGATAATAGATCTGATCTATTTTCTTTATACCTACATTAGATGTAGTGTATGTGCACGTTGATGTGATCAACATATTCTAGTTTCTTTCTTATATTTAATTTTTAATTTAATAACATTCCATAATCATGTAATAGAACATTAGATCTAGGGTATTCTCTAATTTTTAAAATTAATTTTGATTAATTTTAGTCTTTTGTTGTCTAATCTTGAAAAAATTTTAAGATCTAGCCCTGAAATTCTAGATCTGATTCTTTCAAAAAATAATTATAAAATTTTAATAAAAAATAGTTTTATAATATCATTATGAATGATATTACTATTTTCTCTGAATAATTGAATAATGGTGTATATATGTTATCACAATCTATTAACATAGTCTATTCAACTGGCAAGCATCCTAGATTAGATAGTATGTCAGATATCTACTTATGGCAGTGTATGCTAGGTCATATAATTAAAAATAAGATAAATAGGTTGACTTAAGAAAAAATTCTTGAAGTCAGTGATTGTGAATCACTTTCAACCTGTGAGTCCTGTCTTCTTGGTAAAATGACTAAGTCACCTTTTACTAAAAAAGGTGAGAGAGCTAATAAGCTCTTAGATATAGTACATACTGATGTATGTAGATCAATAAGCACAGGTGCAAGTGGTGGATATTTCTACTTCATCACTTTTACATATGATCTATCCAGATATGGATATATCTATCTGATGAAACATAAGTCGGGTTCATTTGAAATGTTCAAACGATTTCGAAGTGAAGTAGAAAAGCAAACTGGGAAGAGTATTAAAACTCTTCAATCTGATCGAGGAGAAAAATATCTTTTCAGTGAGTTTCTTACATATCTAGGAGAGAATGAGATTCTCTTTCAATAGACTCCTTCAGAAATACCACAGTATAATGGTATATCTAAAAGGAGGGATCGGACTCTGTTAGACATGGTTCGATCCATGATGGATTTTGCCAGCTTGCTGATATTCTTCTGGGAATATACACTTGAATCAGCTTGCTATCTATTAAATAGGGTTCCAAGTAAGTCTGTAGTTAAGACTCCATATGAGATATGGATAGGATGTAAGCCAGCACTTTCACACCTTAGGATTTGGGGGTGCCCGCTTATATCAAACGGTTAGTTATAGATAAACTTGAACCTAGGTCTGACAAGTGCACATTCATTGGGTACCCAAAAAAGACCAAAGGATACTATTTCTATCATACTGATGAACAAAAGATGTTTGTCTATCTTAACATAACCTTTTTGGGAAAGAAGTTTCTTGGTGAAAGAACTGTTGCCTCTATGGTTGAACTTGATAAAGTTCAACAGGTAGAAAAATTGACACCTATAACTAAACCTGAGTTAGATTTGATTAGATCAGATCTGAAGCCTAGTGTACTAATACTATTAAGACGATCTAGTAGAATACCGTATCATCCAGATAGATACTATAGTTTCTTAGTCTGGAATGGTGATTCCATCAAACTCGATAAAAACGATGAGGATTCAATCACCTATATGGATGCTATGCAGAGACTTGATTTTGAGAAATAGCTTGAGACCATGAAATGCAAAATGGAGTCTATAAAGATCAACGATGTGTGGACATTGGTTGACCCACCTGAGGGGGTTAAATTCATTGGATGTAAGTGGATCTTCAAAAGAAAGAGGGATGCAGATAAAAAAGTGGAGACCTATAAAGCCCGTCTGATTGCCAAAAGGTATCATCAATATTATGGTATTGACTATGATGAGACATTCTCTCCTATGGTAATGCTCAAATCTATTCGAATAATGCTTGTGATAGCTACCCATCTGGATTATGAGATCTGACAGATAGATATGAAAATAATTTTTCTAAATGGAGAGTTGATCAAAGAGGTGTATATGATATGACCTGAAGAATTCACATCCATAGATGAGTTCAAGGTATGCAAGCTTTAGAGATCCATTTATGGATTGAAGCAGGCATCTCGGAGTTGGAACATGCATTTTGATAAGGTGATCAAAATATATGGCTTCGTTAAGAACGAAGAAGAGCCCTGCATTTATAAATGGATAAATGGTCCAATAGTGATATTCCTTGTCTTGTATGTGGATGATATTCTCTTAATCGAAAATAACATCCTTATACTATAGGAAATAAAAGTTTGGTTGTCATTTCAGTTCTTCATGGACTTGGATGAAGCATCCTACATCCTAGGAATGAAGATTTATAAGGATAGATCTAAAAGGATGCTTGGGTTATCCCAGTCCACATACATAGATACTGTGCTGAAAAGATTCAGTATGGAGAATTCTAAAAAAGGGCTATCTTTCGATAGGCCATGAAATTTCTCTCTCTAAGAAGGATTATCCGATAACTCCTAAAGAGAGAGAGCATATGAGTAGAGTCCTATATGCTTCGATAGTGAAATTTATCATATACGCCATGATATATTCGAGACTAAATGTGGCATACTCACTTGGAGTAGTGAGTAGATACTAGTCTAACCCTAGAGAAAATTATTGGAAAGAGGTTAAAGCCATCCTTAAGTATTTGAGAAATACTAAGAACCAATGGTTGGTTTATGGTGAGTCAGATCTAAAATTTGTAGGGTTTACAGACTCCAGCTTTCAATCTAATCATGATAATAACAAAAGTATGTTGGGATATATCTTTATTCTGAATGATGGAGCTATCTGCTGGAAGAGTTCCAAGCAGCATACTGTGGCAGACTTTATTTACGAAGTAGAGTACATTACAATATTAGATGCCGCGAAGA
Organism: Cocos nucifera; assembly: GCA_006176705.1. NCBI lineage: Eukaryota > Viridiplantae > Streptophyta > Magnoliopsida > Arecales > Arecaceae > Cocos > Cocos nucifera. Next base: position 1,178,930 of record QRFJ01000105.1, on the reverse strand, counting down.
AAGCTATGTGGCTGAGGAAGTTTATCACCAAGCTCAGAGTAGCATCCTTCCTAGATGGTTCGATCTTGCTTTACTATGATAGCACTGGTGCTATAGCTCAGGCGAAGGAATCAAAGACACACCAGCGAACAAAGCACATTCTACATTGCTTTCACCTGATCCGAAAGAACGTGGATTGAGGTGACATCAACCTTCAGAAGATCGATGGAAAGGAGAACTTTATCGATCTCTTCACTAAAGCGATGGTGATAAAGAAGTTCGATAACCATAAGTCGAAGATGGATATTAGATACTATGCTGAGTGACTTTAGGATAAGTGGGGGTTGTTGAAAAATGTATCCTAAAGCCAATCAGTAGCCTATTGACGGTTGAGCTATATTATAATTATAATTAATTTATTAATTAATAAAATATATTTTTGATATTTTTCATCATAAGTTTTCATCTTCTAACAAACTTCATTATTATGATGAAAGTCCTTAGAATTATTTAGGTTCAATAAAGAGAGAATTTATCGATTAATCCTTAAAACTATTTATGACCAAATGATAGGCTGTTAATAAGAACGACAGCATTTATCGAGTATAGATTGTTGTATGCCATATAGGTTGGTTGTCCTCTTAACCAAAAAGTATGGAGATACAGATATGGCGTACAGGTGAGATATAAGGGTACATCGTCACTTGGCATGATCAACTCTAGAGTATTTTGCTGTCGAAAATGTCTCTGATGGGATATAGGTATAAGTATCCTTTAGACCTAAGATCATCTTAGTGGCTTGCAAGCAACTCACTGTGCTTTGATATCGGACTACTGAATCTAATTTTGTAATGAAAGACTTCTGGGCATAGTCAAGTACTTGCAAAGTCGGTGTGTGATCAAGATGGAATTGATCACTCTAAGAGTTGGAGAAGAATGTATCATTATATTTCAATATAGCAAAATCTTAGTCAGGATAATCCATGAGATGGATTTGGTATTTTAGAATATAATATGGATAGCCTGATCAGAGTTGATAATTTAATTTTGAGGTGTCCTATGAGCATTTTGGTCAAAGAGATAAATTATATGAAAACTTTATCTACATGGGTTTTAAGGATGTTGTTCTACACATTCGACCTATTCAACCATCAGGTACTATTGTTAGATGGTCACTTTGACTGGTATAGAAATTTATTCCTATGCTATCAGCTTAGGTTTAGGTCTATAGAGTCACACACATTAGAGTTTACAATTCGATCGAATGGTTGATCAATGTTGACGCAGAATCTGACCGTCGTCGGAGTCCGCTGGAGTGGAGGCCGATGAAGTCACCATCGGGGACCTGCAAAATGAAGTCCCATCCAGGGCTGGTGGGGGGGTGGCTCCGGTAGGACCCTCTGACGATCAAGTCAGCTCCAGTCAACAGGAATAGAGTGCTCGGTATGAAATTCGGTAGAATTTTGAGGAGGAGAGAAGGATTTTTAGAACCTGGCGTAAGTGTATCCGAAGGATTCTTTTTATAGAGGGAGCTTGTTGTAACCACCTTAATTAATGATTGTCGTAACTGTCCTGATCAATGCCGATCGTTATTGACTTGATAAATATCGATCGTTATTGACTTGATAAATATCGATCGTTATTGACTCGATAAATGCTGATCGTTATTATCATGTAACCGTAGTGGGATCGCCTACAGGAATCTATCATAAGAAGTTCGGCTTTCATGGAAGTTCGACCATTGAGAAGCCCATCTGCTGAAGAAGTCCGCAGCGAGTCCGACTTCCGTAGAAGTCCAATCGAGGAGTAAGCTGAGAAGTTCGGTCGGCTGAAGGGACCGCCGCTTGAGGAGTTTGGCCGCTAAGGGTCCGAAGCTCATCGTTAAGAAGCTCGGTCGAGGGACGACCGTTGAGGAGTTCGGCCGTTGGGAGTCCAAAGGGGCTCGGTCGCTTAGCAGTTCGGTCGGCTGTAATAGTTCGGCCCAGACCCATCCACCGAAGTTCTTCTATGGCTACTGGCCGCATCAGACTGGGCACCAAACTTGACTTCGGTAGGAGAGGGGTTTATCCCCAACACTAGCCCCTCCACTTTTGAGTTCGAAACTCAAAGGAAGGGAGTGCAGAAAAGGCGACTGCCGAAGTCTTCTTCCGAGCTCCGTGCTAGTTCAGATCGAAGCTCGAGGGAGATCTCATCTCCGGCTAAAGTTGATGTTGAAGTTGAAGCTCTCCAGCCAAGGTTGGCCCGATCGCTCGAGGGAGACCTTATTTGATCGAGGTTGACAAGGTCGCTCAGGAGAGATCTTATCTCTGACCGAAGTCGCTTCTCGGAAGAGATCTTATCTCTGACCGAGATTGTCAGCAGTCATTCGGGAGAGATCTTATCTTTGGCCGAAGTCGCTTCTCGAGAGAGATCTTATCTCTGACTGAACTTCTCTGGCCGAGGTTGATTCTTAGGAGAGATCTTATCTCTGGCCGAACTTCTTGGGAGAGATCTTATCTCTAGCCGAGGTGGTCGCTCGGGAGAGATCTTATCTCTGGCCGAGATTGCTTTACGGAAGAGATCTTATCTCTGGCTGAATTTCTTGGGAGAGATCTTATCTCTAGCTGAGGTGGTCGCTCGGGAGAGATCTTATCTCTGGCCGAACTTCTCAGGAGAGATCTTATCTCTAGCCGAGATGGTCGCTCGGGAGAGATCTTATCTCTGATCGAGGTTGATGGTCTTTGATCTGCTCGTGTTAGGATGAGGTCTTCCTCCTATTTCTAACATGACGACTATTGACTACTTTTTTTTCTGTCATTACATAGTTTTGGCGCCTAAAAATAATATACTGTTGAAAGGGAAGAACTTTATTGAAAGAAAGTTACTGGCAATGTATTCCCAAATTCTTTATGACTTAGGGTCATGGTAGCGTTGTTCCTCCGCCCTTCTTCATGCGGACAACCTTTTCTATCTCATGATGGCCTCCTCACTTTGGAGCATGCTTCTCTTGGCTTCGATGCTGGGACCTGGGGTAACGTTGATGACGTCGTGAGACGGCCGACCTTATCGTTTCTTGTTATGGCAGCGCCCTTCGTCGATCTTCAGGCTGGCGTCGAATGAATTTATCCAGCCACTCCTTTCTGACAAGCTCCTCGATTTCATCTCGGAGCTGGATGCACTCCTTAGTGTCATGGCCATGGTCGTGATGGTAGAGGCAGTACTTGCTTCGATCATGCTTATTTGGGGGAGACCGTAACCCTTCTGGTCTTGGCAGTTGGTTCTTAACTTCGGTGAGGATCTAAGTTCGAGGAGCGTTGAGGGGGGCGTAGTCACAGAATCTTTTGGGAGGAGGGCTTCTTCGCACTTCTCTGTGAGCTCGAGGAGTTCGGGCCCGCCTGCTATCGGAGGGAGTCCGTGAGCACGGCCGAACTTCATTCGGCTCCCCATTGCCCGCCAGCTGCTCCCTTAAGGCTTCTTCGTCCTTCAACTTGAAGGCTTCTTCCGCACGGGCATATTTCTCGGCCCGAGCTAGTAGATCGGCGAAGTCCCTGGGATACCTTTTCTCTAGGGAGAACAGCAAGTTATTTTTCTGAAGGCCACCCTTGAGTGTGGCCATCGCAACAGACTGGTCCAAGTCCCGGACTTCCAATGCCGTGGCGTTAAATCGGGTGACGTAAGCTCGGATGGATTCCCCTTGCTTCTGCTTGACGTTCATCAGAAAATCCGAACCTCAGCTCGGTCGTCGGCTGCTGATGAAGTGGGCCGCGAACTGACTGCTCATCTGATCAAAAGAGAAGATCGTACTTGGCTTCAATGCTGAGTACCAGTTCCTTGCTGCTCCCTTTAAGGTAGATGGGAAGGCTCGGCACAACATGGTGTCTGAAGCACCATGAAGCAGCATCATGATCCGAAAGGCCTCCAGATGATCAACCGGATCAGAGGTCCCATCGTAACTTTCAAGTTGAGGGAGCTTGAAGTTTGGTGGGATGGGCTCTTGCATTATTTGGAGGGAGAAAGGGGGATCGGCGCGGACGTCGGCATGATGAGCCGGAGTGATGTGGTCGAGCTCTTCAATCCGCCAGTCTATCTCCCGCAGTCTGTGATCGAGGGCGTCATCTCGTTTGCAGATCTTGGGGGGCTTTCGGCTACAAATGGGGAAGGTCTCCCGTAGAAGAGAACCATGATCCAAACACGGATCCTCGGCTCTCTATTTCTCCTTCTCAGGGGGGACGGGTATGTTGGCCCTGGTACTCTTTCTTGAGGCCGATTTTCGACATTTTGATAGTGGGTTTTCTAGTGGAGTCACCACCAGGGGCTGCTGTAAGGCCTGCATTGCCTCCGCGAGGCCACGGACCTATCGGACAAGCAGGTTGAACTGCTTCACATCCACCACGGGTGCAGGTGGAACCTGAGCGGCCGGGATCGAAGCAGGAACAGACAGATCTGGATGGGATCAGGATGCGGAGATCGTCGATCGTCGAGTCGAGGCTCTCCTAGGAGGCATTTTCTCTTCGAAAGAGAACTCTGGTGAGGAAGAAGAGGGATCTTCGAAGAGAGAGAAATCATCGTCGAGCACTCCTTTAAGAATAAGGGAACCTCGAAGGTTCAGGCCCTTCCTCTAGCGTCAATCTATTGACGCAGAATTTGGCCATCACCGGAGTCCGCTGGAGTGGAGGCCGATGAAGTTGCCGTCGGGGACCTGCAAAATGAAGTTCCGTTCGGGGCCGGTGGGGGGTGGCTCCGGTAGGACCCTCCGATGATCAAGTCAGCTCCAGTCAATAGGAATGGAGTGCTCGGTATGAAATTCGATGGAGTTTTGAGGAGGAGAGAAGGGTTTTCAGAACCTGGCATAAGTATATCCGGAGGGTCCTTTTTATAGAGGGAGCTTATTGTAACCACCTTGATCAATGATTGTTGTAACTGTCCTGATCAATGTCGATCGTCATTGACTTGATAAATGCGATCGTTATTGACTCGATAAATGCCGATCGTTATTGACTGGACAAATACCGATCGTTATTGACTCGATAAATGTCGATCATTATTATCGTGTAACCATAGTGGGATCGCCTGCAGGAATCCGTCATAAGAAGTTCGGCTTTCATGAAAGTTCGGCCATTGAGAAGCCCGTCCATTGAAGAAGTCCGTAGGGAGTCCAGCTTTCGTAGAAGCCCGACTGAGGAGTAAGCTGAGAAGTTCGGTCGAGGGACTACTGCTGAGGAGTTCGGCCGACTGAAGGGACCACCGCTTGAGGAGTTCGGCCGCTAAGGGTCCGAAGCTTGCCGCTAAGAAGCTCGGTCGAGGGACGACCGCTGAGGAGTTCGACCGCTGGGAGTCCAAAGGGGCTCGACTGCTTAGCAGTTCGGTCGGCTGTAATAGTTCAGTCAAGATTCATCCATCGAAGTTTTTTCATGGCTACTGGCCGCATCAAGCTGGGCACCAAACTTGACTTCGGCAGGAGCGGGGTTTATCCCCAACAATCGATAATTAAGAATCGTTCTAAGGTTAAATGATCAATACGATTGATGTTTAACCTAGTGCAAATATAGTAGGAGGATCGATTAGTAATTTGATTACTAATTGACTTAATTTAATTAAGCCAGAGGGCTAAGATTAAGTCTAATTAAATATGATTTAATTAGATTTGATTTGGGCTTGATTGGATCAAGTTCAATTGGTTTATTAGATAAGCCAAGTACAAGGAAGAACTAGTCCTAGTTCAACTAGAACTTGGGTCAATCTAATTTTTTAATTTAATTAAAAAATTAATCTAAAATTAAATTAAATTTAATCTAATTTAATTAAATTTTTAATTAGACTAGGATCTAATTTAATTAGATTGAGTTACTTCTAGTTTGATTTGGTTTGAGAAACCATATTTGACCAAATCAAATATGAAATCCTAATAACACTAGGATTCATCTTGCTTGCATCACCTATATCCCATGCCCCCCATGCCCTTTCTCTCTTATTTTTGGTGAAAAATCTCCTCTTTCTCTGATCATGATGCACGCCCACCCTTCTCCTTTATTTCCTATATGGCATTAAGTTATGGACTAGGTCTAACTAAGATTCTCTTATAGACTAGGTCAAACCCAATTAAATTCTTTTCTAATTAGATTTGAGTTAACCTATTTAATAGGCTATCCTAATCTAATTAGAAGCCTAATTAAATTAGATTTAATCAAATTTAAATTTAATTTAATTTCTAATCAAATTAGAAGTTAGGTGCACTCAAGTCCTAGTCTAACAAGGACTTGTTCTCCCTTGCAATTAACTTATCGAATAAACCAATCAGACTTAATTCAATTAAATCCAAACTAGTTTTAATTAAATTTAATTCAATTAGACTCGATCTCAATCTAATTGTTTAATCAAATTGAGCTAATTAGCAATCTAATTGCTAATCGATTCTCTTGCAACACTTGCATTAGGTCAAACATCAATCGCATTGATTGTTTGGCCTTAGAATGATTCTCAATCATCGATTAGCCACCTGATCAAGTTACAACCTTTTATGTGTGTGTCTCCATAAGTTTGAACCTAAGTCAGTAGCATAAAAACTGATTTTTGTACTAATTGAAATGACCATCTAGTAATGATACCCGACGTTCGGATTGGTAGAATGTATGCAAAGCAACATTCTTAGAATCTTGGTCCATGGTTACTGTATAATTCATTCCTTTGATCAATAATGCTCAAGACGACTTCGAGTAAGCTGTCAACACTCATACAAGTCATCTCTATTGTATTTCAAAATTTTGTAAATCTTATGACTCCTCACGAGGATTACCCAGGCCTAGGTTTTGTTAAATTGAAACACAGCGAGTCATTCTCTTCCTGAAGTTAATCAGAAGTGGTCAATCCCATCTTGACTCATACATCGACTTTACAAGTACTTGACTGTACCTAAAAACCTTTCAAACCTATATTAAAAATATAGGTAGTTCGGTACTGAAGTATAGTGAGTTGCTTGCAAGTCACTATGGTGATCTCAGGTCAGAGGGACACTTATATCCATTGATCTTAGCTAGCTAGTCTTGATAGTAGAGTGCTAATTAGTTTTATTCAGTGTAGATGTACTCCTACATCTCATCTGGATGCCATACCAGTGTCTCCACACCACTTGATTATGAGGATAAGTAACGCATATGGCATACAATAACCTACACTCGATAAGTTATTATCCTTATTAATAACTATTAAGAATATGCACTCTTCCCACATGGATCGACGTGGCCGTCGATGATTAGCCAAGCAATAAAGAAGTACTTCTTAGAGATCTATACAGAAGCATGATTAAATAAATTAAGAAATAGAGAAGAAGAGAAGAGATTTCTGAAAGAAAAGAGCTTTTATTCAGCACATTTCAGTACTCTTACAATCTTGACCTATTTTCAGTATATATACTTTACAAAGGGTCAAGTCCAAGCTCATAGAAAAACTTTCAAAATTCAAACAACCCACGTACATGAAATAATAATCCATAAAAACTGAGCTGGCTAACCTGCGACTAGGTCGGCTCAGTCTGGTGTACCATGCCAATAGTCTAAAAATACTGCTTTCTATCTAAATTTTCTTTTGAAACCTAGCTGACCCAGTTCTGGACTGAGCCGACCCAATTTCCAACCGAGTCAGCTCAATCTCAGAGTGAGTCGGCTCAGTTTCTGAACTTTACTATTGAGACTGATTCTTTTTTCGACTCGCTCCCATCTTTCCATGACCTATCTTCTCATGTTTTTAAAACTTGGAAGTGCCACTTTTGAGCTCATATTCTCCATCTTGGTGCTTCTAAGTCCTTATGAACTCATCTCTTCTTAACAGACCCATCCATACCACACATATCTAAAAACTATCTCTGGAGAGTACCTTCATGAGTGCATCTGACTGATTCTCCTTGGTATAGATCTTCATCAGTTTCACTTCACCTTCCTCCATTAGCTCTCTGATCCTGTGGTACCTCACGTCTATATACTTTGTGCATGCATGATAGACTAGGTTCTATGCCAACAATTGAGCACTCTGACTATCACTGAATAGTGTAATCTTGCTCTGCTTTACCTCCAACTCATCAATCAGCCTCCTAAGTCAAAGGACTTTCTTTGCAGCCTTCGTTATCCTAATATACTCGATCTCTGTGGTAGACAAGATCGTGATTGGCTGAAGGGTTGATCTCCAAGACACCGATCCATCATATACGCAAAAGAGAGGTATCTAGTAGTAGACCTCCTTGTATCAAGATCACCAACATAATTTATATCAACAAATCCTTCTAGAGGACTTGAACCTTCACACATCTTCATAGATTGTTCTTCAAATCCTTCCGACTGCCCACCAAACGCCAAACCATAATCCCTTGTTCCATGCAGATATCTCAATATCCATTTCGATGCTTTCCAGTATTTCTTTCCAGGGTAGGCGATGTATCTACTAACCGTGCTTATAGTATGTGCTATATCTGATCTATAGCACACCATAGTGTACATCACACTACCTACAATATTTGCATAAGGGACTCGTTTCATATACTCTCTCCTCTTCTGACTGGGGGCACTATAACTTAGAGAGAGACATATGGCTCGGCAATGACGTCTCTGCAGGTTTGGCCTTCTCCATCCCAAACCTCTTTAGAACCTTCTGAACATACTTACCTTGTGACAAATGGAGCACTCCTTTGTATCTATCTCTGCAAATCTCCATTCTAAGGGTTTTCTCTGCTGGACTCAAATCTTTCATCTTAAATTCAGATGATAATGCCCTTTTCAATCTTTTCACAACATCCATGCTTCTACTGGCTATGAGCATATCATCTATATACAATAACAGATACAGGGCATCCTCCTCATCTACATTCTTGACGTAGACACAACAATCATGTTCACATATGCTGAAACTCAGGCTCAAGATAAAGCTATCAAACCTTCGATACCACTGACGAGGGAATTGTTTCAAGCCATACAAAGACTTCCTGAGTAAACACACCTTTTCTTCCTATCCCATCTCCATGAAATCATCTGGCTGCTTCATGTAGATTCTTTCCTCCAAAGTTTCATGAAGGAAGGCCGTCTTCACATCCATCTATTCAAATTCTATGTTATACTATACCACCAGTGACAGCAAAACTTAAATAGATGTATGACACACCATCGGAGAGAAAATTTCTATGTAGTCAATCTCTTCCCTTTGTGAGTATATCTTTGCCATCAACCTTGCTTTGAATCTGACTCCACCTTATTCTGAAGGTGCTTCTTTCTTTGTGAACATCTACTTTGAGCCAATAGATTGAGCACCCTCTGAAAGATCCACCAGTTGCCATGTCTGATTCTTTTCAAGTGATTCCATCTCCTCCATCATAGCCTACATCCATGAATCATGATCCTCACTCTCCATGGTCTCTGCATAATTTTTTGGATCTCCATTAGCAGTGATGAGTGCATAGGAGATAACCTCATCAATGCCATATCTGACTGGTCTCCTAATAGTATGCTGAGGCTTGTGCAAAGTCACTCCCACTGGCACATCTCTATCTGATGTCTGTGGCTGCTCCTGCACATCGATTTGAACAACCGACCCTTCATGCTGATTTTTAATCTGAGATAATACTTTTCTGCCCAGCTCCACCTCAACAAGAATACTCCTATAAGTGGATGTAACCTGCATGCCATCATTCTCTGATTGACCACTACTGTTCATCTTTGTTTTTCTAGTTTCATCTATCCTAGACCTCCTCAAGATGCTCTTCTCATCAAAAATAACGTCCCTATTGATCACTGACTTCTGTGCCTGAGTGTCCTATAATAGGTATCCTTTGACTACTTGTGGATATCCTATGAATGTCATCTTTTGAGATTTCGGATCTAATTTGCTCCTCTTGGTGATCTCCACATGTGCATAGGCTGCATAATCGAAGACATTCAGGTGGCCAAGCTTCACCTTCTTTTCACTCCAGATTTCTTCTAGAATACCTCCATTCAGCTTATAATGAGGGGACTTGTTCATAAGAAAATAAGAAAAAGTTAGAGCATTATCCCAAAAGGACTTTGGGAGTGATGTCTGTAGCCTTAAACTCTGTGTCTTCTCAGTCAGTGTCCGATTCATTCTCTCTGCGATACCATTCTGCTGGAGAGTCATCCTCATTGTGTAATGGCGTCTGATGCCATTTTTCTCATAGTACCTCCTAAACTCCAGGCTAGTATATTCTCCTCCATTGTCCGACCTCAGATACTTTATCTGTCTTTCTGACTCCTCTACTTCAGCTCTCCAGGCTCTGAATCGGGCAAACATCTCTGATTTTTCTCTGATCAGATAAACCCACGCCTTCCTTGAGAAATCATCAATGAAAGTAATAAAGTATTTTGCCCCATCTCTAGCTGATATAGGAGCTGGTCCCCATACATCTGAGTACACTAAATCCAGCACTCCCTCGCTGTGCTTGGTACTTTTGGCAAACGTCATCCTATATTGTTTGCCAAAGATACACGGCTTACAAAGATCTGTGCCCTCCTTCTTCAGGGCTGGGATCATACCTCTTCTGCTTAGTTCTGTGAGCCCACGGTCACTCATATAATCCATCCGATAGTGCCATAGTCGATATAAAATCTACTCCTCCTATGCCGCTGTTAGCACCTCTGCACTATCATTTACCACTGAGTCTTCCATTCTGTAAAGATTGTTGCTCAGTCTTTTACCTCTCATCACCATCAAAGCTTTCTTAAAAATTTTCAGACATCCACTCCCAGCCTGGCCACCAAAAGCATAACTCTGCTCCTCCAAGTAGCCCAAAGAAATCAAATTTTTTTTCAACTCTGGTACATGCTTGACATTTGATAATGTACAAATGATTTCGTCGTACATCCTCATCCTGATAGAGCCAATTCCAACTACTTTGCATGGGTGATCATCTCCAAGGCTGACACTTCCATCATTAGCCTTCTAGTAGGTAACAAACCACTCTCAATAAGAAGTATAGTGGTGTGAGTATATTGAATCTAATATCCATATAGTATCGCACTCTGTGGATCCATCTGATACAACTAGCAGATCTTCTCCACTGCTTACAGAAGCTATATCATCTCTCTTACCGGCTTTCTCTTTTTCTGATCTTAAAAGGAGACAATCTCTCCTCAGGTGTTCAGGCAGATGATATTTATAACATTTCAATATTATCTTCCTTTGATCGCAAGACTTTGACCTACCCTTGGATTTTCCTCTTGTCTTCTTCTTTGATCTTTCCCGTCTTTCTTTCACAATCAAGATCTCAGACTTAGGGTCTCCCTTGCAGATCTTCTTCCTTTGCTCATTTGATTTGAGTACACCAACAACCTCTTCCTAGTTTAGGGTCTTCTTTTCATAAACTAAAGTTGTTATGAGACCATCATACGAACCTGAAAGAGAACATAATAGTAGCAATGCCTGATCCTCTTTGTCATTCTTCACGTCCAAACTCATCACTTCAGAATACACCTGATTGAACCTTTGGATATGTACAACAAGATCTCCGCCTTCGGGTATCTTCAGACTATACAGCTGTTTCTTTAACCATAACTTATTCGTCATATTCTTTCCCATATATGTGTTCTCCAGTCTCTTCCAGAGCTCCTTTGCCATAGTCTCTGTGCAAACCTCGAGCAAAACCTGATCAGCCAAGCATATCTAGATTGTGCTAAAAGCAATTTTCTCCAACTCTTCCCAATCCTCAGTACTGATCTTTTTCGATCTTTCTTTTATCAAGATCTTGTAGATCCTCTGCTGAACCAATAAGTCCTTTACTCTTTACTGCCATAGGATAAAATTTTTCTTGCCATCGAACTTCTCAAAATTTATCTTGAATCCACTTGATCCCATGACTTTAAACAAGTCAAGAACAGATCCCTAATATCCTTCACGATTACACACCAGTAAAACTATCCTTCACAAAAGATCTAACTAGCCCTAGATCCTCTTTCCAAACTTCTGTATCACCATTCCTCCGTGTAAACAATCTTCATCTCAATCTAGAGACAACCATAAAGTAAACTAGAAGTTTTAGGATAAAACTTGGTGCAACAGATCCTAAATGTAGTAAATCCTAGGTGTCTTCCTTTCTTCCATGCAACACCGCTCTGATACCAAATGTTAAGAATATGCGCGCTTCCCACATGGATCGGCATGGCCGTCGATGATTAGCCAAGCAACAAAGAAGTACTTCTTAGAGATTTTTATGGAAGCATGATCAAATAAATTAAGAAATAGAGAAGAAGAGAAGAAGAGATTTTCAGAAGAAAAGAGCTTTTATTCAGCATATTTCAGCACTCTCACAACTTTGACCTATTTTCAGTATATATACTTTACAAAGGATCAAGTCCAAACTCATAGAAAAACTTTTCAAACCCAAAGAATGCACATACACAAAATAATAACTCACAAAAATTGAGCCGACCTAGTTTCAGACTGAGCCGGCTAACCTGCGACTGGGTCGGCTCAGTCCCAGATTGAGCTGACCTAGTTGTGTACCATGCCAACAATCCAAAAATACTACTTTCTATTTGAATTTTTTTTTGAGACCTAGTCGATCCAGTTCTGGACTGAGCTGACCCATTTTTCAACTGAGCTGGCTCAGTCTCAGAGTGAGCCGGCCTAGTTTCTGAACTTTACTATTGAGACTGATTCTTCTTTCGGCTCGCTTCCGTCTTCTCTTGATCTATCTTCTCATATTTTTAAGACTTGGAAGTTCCACTTCTGAGCTCATAATAACTTATCATTTGATCGTAAATAGTTTAAGAACCATTCGATAAATCTTTCTTTATCGAATGATTGTGGTTCTAAGAATTTTATCATAATTTAGGAGTTTATTTAAGAATGATAGAATTTCTATGAGGAATCAGTCAAATAACCATTATTATTTGATAATCCATATACTAATTTCAATCATCTACCATTTAGATGATTGATTTTAGAATACAGTTTTTAATAGTACTATAGTGGGTCGTGCACACGAAAGGCCTAAACCCTCCATCAGGCACGATCCTAGGCCCGAGGACAGTTGGGCTATGCCAAACATGGCCCATTGGGCAATCCATCCTGGCCTTTTTTTTAGCCCAAACGCACTATGCTTGGCATGGCCCGTAAGCCGGGCACGGCCCATAATGGTTAATTTATATTTTTTTTATTTTTTAAGGGGTCCTAATGGCTAATTTTTTTATTTTTATAATTTTGACCCCTTCAATAATAAAAAAATGACTAGATTGAGGAGTATTTTGAAAAAATAAAAGTTTTGAAACTTTTATAAATGGGCCCCTCCTTTTTCATTCTTACCACACCAATTCATCAAACCAATTTTCTCCCTCTCTAATATCTCTACTCCTATTTATTCTTTCTTCTAGTAATTCTTTTCTCTTCCATTTAATATTTGCAAGTAGCAATTATAGTTTAGCAATTCAAAAGTTATATAAGATGAGGAAGTGCTCTCTTTTTGGAGATTGGATTTTAAAAGGCAGCTCTTCAATTACTCCGCTTTACTCTCTCCGGCTCTACTCCAATCTACTTCTTTGGCTCTACAAATTCTGCTATTTGACTCTTGGGCAGCTCGGCCCTCCTCTTTCGACTCTACCTCTTCTTTCTCTTCGACTTTACTTTATTTATTTTTTACTAATTATGGATTAATTTTTATTTTTTTGCATTTACTCAATGTAGATGATAACTTATGATGATGAGAGTATTACTGTCGTGCATGTCGGCATTTTTTTTATTTTTGAGGAGGAAGAAATTTTTTCTACTCCCTCTGAAGCCTCTTCTATTAAAGCTGGATCCTTTTTTGGTGAGAAGATTAGCGCTGTATAGAATGATTTTGATAGACTTTTGGTTGATGGATCTATAAGATAAAATATAAAAAATATATCAAATTATATAGTTATACCAATACTGAAGAAACTAGTCATTTGAAGAGATATGAAGAGTCTCATAGGATAAGTGATTCTCATTTTCAAAGTACTCTTAATATAAAAGTAGGATGACAGACAAGATAATTGAGATATTATTTTGCTTCAAAAATTGGCTGGATATAGAGGCGAGACTTCAGAATAAAGAATGATATGATATTGGATCTAATGATAAGGATGATATAAATACAAAAGATAATTAGTAAAATTTATTTTTAATTTCTAATTTTTTAAAATTATATATTTTTGCTTTTTATTTGTTGAGGTGAGTCACTTTTATTTTCTTCTCTTCCTTATTATATTCTAGAGGTCAAGCCTAGCCCCCTTTCCTCTTTTGTATAATTTTGATTTATATTAATAAACTAGTAGTGGTCTATGTTAAACCCTCCATCGGTAGTTTTTACTTTTATAAAAAAAATTTAATGTCTCCTATCTTTTTTTTATTTATCCCCCAAATGAGCCATGCTGGGCCTGAACACGTGCCATGCCATGCCTGGCCTGTGGGCTATGCCATGCTAGGCCTTGAAGGATCGTGCTGGGCCTGAGCCACGGGCCACCAAACCCCTAGCCTAGCTCGGCCCCTAGAATTAGGCCGTGCCATAGCACGGCCTATTATAGTACTTGTCGGGTTGTGCTGGACCCACCCATGGATGGCCCGGTCCGATGTCCAACTCTACTTATCTATTTTAAAAAGCATAGGAACATGGATAAGTTGGTCAATAGAAAAGTTGACTAACTTTTTCATGATATTTATCAACCAAAGAGCGAGCCTTAGGATTTATTTGGTTAGGTATGTCAAATTATGAGATAATTAAAATTATTTATCTAAAAAATTTTATGAAGAAAAATAAATTTTATTATATTTGTTTAGTGAAAAATTATTTGAGAAAATGCATTAGAAAAATATGACTGCATTTATTTAGAGTTAGTCTTATATAAAAATATTGCTAAATTTTCAACAATATCATTAAATTATTTATCTTCTCTAACAGAAAAATAGAAATAGGACCCATCATTTATTTTACTATCTCTTTCATTTATATTTCATATCAAATATCGCAGTCTAATATAAAATTTATTTTTTCATGCGAGATTACCTCTAACTAAAATTGATCATGAGCTAGATTTGGACATAAAAAATATCAAATTTTAAAAAAGTCCGATTGAAAGCCCAACTAAGAATGAATATAGTTTCAGCTATTGGCGCGACTCGTGATCAGCTCTACCCCCAATCAAATGGGTTCTTAAATGCAATTCTATCAAAAATAAAAGAAAAAAAAGCTCTATTCATAGCACAGAGATTGGAGCTAATTTACCAAGTGGTTTTCCTCTCTCGAAAAGGCATTTTAAAGGAGTTTAACGGCATCAAGAATTGCGTGGACTGGGGTCAAAGATTGCAATAGAAGAGGGCCTGAGGCCCACGATAATTCAAGTGGTCACACCCCTATTTGAAAGGCGATAGAAGTGCTTCCATAAAGTTATCAGATGCTTATGATACAGGATAATATCTTACAACCGACATATATGAAATTTTGAATATATGACCGATTTTTTTTTTTGATATTTTATTGTGCATGAAAAATTTGAATTGATAGAAAACTCAAAAGTCATTAATTATGTTCTTGAGTAAACTTTTTGCTTCTTGAACAAACTCCCATGCGTATCTTGGCGGGGGAGGGGGGTGTTATTGCTAGTTAAAATCTAGGGCTAGAGATGATAATAGAAGAAGAAAGGAAGAGATTTGAGCTAAATGATGAATTTTGATTTTCCTAACTCCATGCACGGTGTTGAGGGATGACGCCACACTTTGCATTCCAAGCACTTCTAAAATCATAGGGCAAGAAAGACCTTAAACTAGCAATCAACAAAAGTATCAGTATTAACTAGTACATAACTTACATGATGTGTGATCCAAGTTTTATAATAATAATAATAATAATAATAATAATAATAATAATAATAATAATAATAATAATAATAATAATAATAATAATAATAATAATAATAATAATAATAATAATAATAATAATAATAATAATAATAATAATTATTATTATTATTATTATTATTAAAATATAATATAATAATATAATAAATTTTAATAAATAGAAAGCTTTAGTAACCAAATTTTTGTCAAATATCGAGTAATAAATTTTAATGATAGTCGAGCACATTATAGTGGCATGATAAATATCTATTGCATATTAAACAACAAACTTAGGTTGAGTACATTAATATCGATATCATCAATATTTGTGTTCATGTAGCGCATGGAGTGCTCTATATAGGCTCAGTCTTTATTTTAGATATATACTGTCATATAACCCAGACGATGTGCAAGACATGATTTTCTTGATCCTATGGTCTAAATCATTCGGTCAAGCATATTAGAAAAGATACCTGTTGTTGCTTAGAAATTGTATGCTTCAAGAACGGAGTGGTCGATCTTGTATAAAAATACTGGAGTGACTTGCAAAATAAAGTTCGAGCCAAAAGATTTGACTCCAGTGAGGATCCTTCGACGCTCAAGTCAACAGAGAATGAAAGAGCAAGAATGGATTTTTTGAGAGGAATTTCTTTTCTTATCTAAATCCTCAAGGTTTGTGATATTTGTAGGAAAGCTTCATGCGGTCGTTATGTTGTTCTGCTAATTTTGGACCACTAATATCATCGTGGCAAGATCAGGAGCGCCTTTCCCGAATGGGAAGATTGTTATCGATGGGATTGCGATGCCTTATCTACTTCCGATAGTCGAGGTCAAGTGAGAAACAGCTTGTTCATGGCTGAATCATAGCTGTGCTGCCGTAACCCGCAAGATAAGTAGATGAGCTGCTTATCTGAGGCGATCTATAAATTATGAATACTATTCGAGCCATTGTTGAATGAAGCAGCTCGAATCTCCTTTCGAGGATTGACTATCAATTCAGAGGATATTATGGTAACTTTCTTACCCTCAAAATGTTGATGAATACCAATTGAGCCGAGGCATTTTAAATATTGATCGGACAATTTGAGGTATTTACGTTACCACTATAACACTATCCTCCTAGTGTTGAGTCTGAGAATCAAGTGAAAGGTATCTATTGTTACATAGAAATTGTATGCTTTGGGAGCGGAGCTGTCGGTCTTGCACAGAAATGCTGGAGTGACCTATAAAATAAAATTCGAGCCTGAGGATTTGACTCCAGCAAGGATCCTCCGATGCTCAAGTCAGTAGAGAATGAAGAAGCAACAATGGGTTCTCTAAGAGAAATTTCTTTTCTTACTTGAGTCCTCAGAATTTATGGAATTTGTAGAAAAGCTTCATGCGGTCGTTACGCTATTCTGCTAATTTTGGACCGCTAATATTATCGTGGCGAGATCAGGGGCGCCTTTCTCAAATGAGAAGGTTGTTAGCGATGGGATTGGGATGCTTTATCTGCTTCCGAAAGTTGAGAACAAGTAGAAAATAGCTTGTTCATGGCTGGATTATAGCTGTGCTACCGTTAATCCTCAAGATAAGTAGATGAGCTGCTTATCCGAGGTAATCTATAAATTACGAACGCTATCCGAGCCATTATCGAATGAAGCAGCTCAGATCTTCTTCCAGAGATCTACTATCAGTTTAGAGGGTATTAAGGTAACTTTCTTGTCCTCAAAACATTGACAAATGCCAACTAAGCCAAGGCATTTTAGATATTGATTGGACGATCTGAGGTGTTTATGTTACTACTATAACACTACCTCCTAGTGCTAAGTCTGAGAATCAGGCGAAAGGACTATTCAGATGATTTACACCTTTATTTGTGGTTGCACTTTGGCATTTAATTGTTGGTGATGTCACCCCTCAATGCAAGAGTAGGTACAATTGGAGGGCTCATCCGATCAAAGGAGCTGACATGCACTGGTTGGCTTCAACCGATTCAAGGATATATGCCAACAATGAGTGTTTTGTCGTCAGGCTACTTCTACTCTCGATTCTGAGACCTTTGTCATCTTGCTCCTCCTGTAGGGGATGGTCTTTTGCTCAGCCCTGAGAGCTTTGTCACTATTTTTTTTCCTTGAGAGAGTAGGATTTCGTGACTTTCTCAAAGGGGCCTGAGGTTGTGCCACCTTAATTTATAGGGGAGCAGGAAGAAGTTGAGCCACCATCGGGGATACTAATAGAGATTGCATTTTATGCTTTGAAAGCTCCCTCAGCTATGGTATCATCCAAGATTATAGTTCTGAGGCTTCAAAGGGTGCTTTGATGCCATCCTAAGATGTTTCTTCGATTATCTATCATGCATCTACATTTGATGGAGGGGTTCTTTGTTCCAAGGTTGTACAGAGTTGGACTTCAAGCGAATGCTACTTCAACCTCCATGGGATCTCCCTCATCACTTCTGGCTTGCGGCTCTCTTGATAGTGCTCGAGGTTGTGCCACCTTCACAGAGGGGGGAGGAACATACGTCCGCATTGATGGAAGGTCCCCTAATTCTAGGTCATAAAGAATTGGATTTCGAGAAAACCTGGTTTCAA
Source organism: Cocos nucifera (assembly GCA_006176705.1). NCBI lineage: Eukaryota > Viridiplantae > Streptophyta > Magnoliopsida > Arecales > Arecaceae > Cocos > Cocos nucifera. Next base: position 1,160,556 of record QRFJ01000105.1, on the reverse strand, counting down.
TCTCGACGGGATCTCCATCACCTCTAGCTTGCTGCTCCCCTCAATCTGGCACCTTTATGGGCTCCCAAAGCCTCGGTGCCATAGAAGAACGAGTTCCAAATGAATGTGATTTTAACTCCATCGAGTTTTCTTGTCGTGTTTTCTTATTTTCGATGAAGAGAAGATGATAAATAGGCTCCTGATTTCATTGGGTTCATTGTAACTCTGATGTAGAATTTTTATTGTCATTTCTTGTAAAGGCAATAACAACATTATTCTTATAAGAATTCTTTTTAATGAAGAATTATCTTCTTTTCTTTCATAATAATTTTGAACTCTTTTTTTCTATTTTTTTTTTGACTTAATGTAGTTTCAATCTGGAGAGCTTGCTGAGCCATAGTCCTAAACAAAAGAACTTTATTTTGAAACAACTCGGATCTGAAGAGTTAGTTGAGATAGTCCCGAATCAAAGGAACCTGAGTCAAAGCAATTCCAATCTAAGAAATACACTATAATCTATCTCGATCAAAGGAATCTCGAGTCGAAGTGGTTCTGATATGAAGAATGTGCTGTAATCTATCCCAATTAAAGGGATCTCGAGTCGAAGCGATTTCGATATGAGGAACGCATTGTAATTTATCCCAATCAAAGGGATCTCGAGTTGGAGTGATTTTGATCTGAGGAACATACTGTAATCTATGCCAAGTTGAAGCAGTTTTGATTTGAGGAACACGCAGTAATCTATCCTGATCAAAGGGATCTCGTTTGACTTCTTTCGAGTCTTCTTATCATGCAAGCATTCACTGATAAAACAAGAAAGCAAATATGTAAATTCATTTATTCATTTGTTCTATTGATAGTACATACAAAGATTAGCTAAGTTCCATGGCCTTGGAAGTGGAGTCCTATTGAGTTACTTTAGTCGATAAGTTTCTGGTCGTATTACCTCATTGACCTGGTAGGGGCCATCCCAATTGGGCAAAAGCTTTCCTTGTTTGGTGAGCTTTGAGACTTCAGCTCTATGAAGGACGAGATTGCCTCCTTGGAATCTTTAGCTTTAACTTGGGCCTTGTAATATCTGGCTACCCTCTGTCGATATGCAGCCATCCTCATCGCCACTCGCTCCCTATTTTTTTCGATCAAGTTGAGGTTGGCTCTGAGCCACATGGGATTGGTATCTTCATTATATTCTTCGATTCTAATAGAAGGAAGCCCAAATTTCATAGGTCTAACTGCTTTTATTCTGAATGCCAAGTTAAAAGGCGTCTCGCTGGTTGGAACTCTTTGAGTTGTTTGATAGGTCCAGAGGATATGATAGAGTTTCTCTATCCATGACCTCCCAGTCCGGTCCAATTTGGCTTTGAGACTTTGTAGAAGAGTCCTATTAGTGACCTCTACTTCTTCGTTTGCTTGTGGATGGCCTACCGAAGTGAAGCATTGCTTTATCCCATGGTTTCCACAGAATTCATAGAGTCAGGCACGGCTGAACTACCTTCCATTGTCAGAGATCAATACTCTTGGGAGGCCATAACGATAGGTGATCAACTTCTAAATGAAGTTTCGGACTTTTGATTCTATGATTTGAGCCAAGGGTTTGGCTTCTACCCATTTTATGAAGTAGTCGACTGCTACTAGTAGGAACTTGCGCTGACCGAGGCTCAGGGGAATGGGCCCAGGATGTCCAATCTCTACTAGATGAATAGCCATGGGGCTTCAATAGGAGTCAAAAGTGTTGTAGGTCAATGTTGAATCCGGTCATTGCGTTGGCATTGCTCGCATCTTTTGATGAAGTCTTGTGCATCCTACTGCATGGTTGGCCAGTAATATCCTTGCTAAAGGATTTTATAGGATAATGACCGACCCCCAAGTGGTTTTCATAAATTTCTTCATGGACCTCTTGCAAGGCATAATCAGCTTTAGATGGGTGCAGGCATCTTAGGAGTGGTAGAGAGAAAGACCGCTTGTACAAGTCATTATCGAGCAGTACATATCTAGCGGCTTGATTTTTAATTTTTCAAGCTTTATTTTGATTAGATGATAGTTCTCCTGACCTTAGGTATTTTAAGATAGGATCCATCCAGCTAAGTTCTTTATTGATTTGTTGAACAATGGCGGACTTCTCTAAGCTCGAAGCTCACAGGACCTCAAAGTAGGTCTCTTTCCTCAGGTCGACGGGAAGCAAGGATGCCAGCTTTGATAAAGCATCAGCTCTGGCATTTGTACTCTGAAAACCTATTGGATATTAAAATATCTAAAGGATAAGATCAAATTTTTTATCTTTTGAAGGTACTTTTTCATATTTTCTTCTCAAACTTTGTATTCTTCTTTGATTTGCCCAACCTCCAGTTGAGAATCGCTGAATACCTCCAGACATTGAGCTCCAGTTTCTCGAGCAATCTTCAATCCAGCAATTAAGGCTTCATACTCTACTTCATTATTAGTGGTTGAAAACTCAAAGCGCAAAGTGTATGCCATCACATCTCCTTCTGGACTGGATAGAATAAGCCTAGCTCTTGATCTTGATGAGTTTGATGAGCCATCGACGTGTAGGGTCCATGTTTCTTTTGGATTTGACCCTGAGATTTTGTTGCTTTTTGAACTTGTTAAGTCTTCCGATCTATCTTTTGAATTTCTTTTCGGGACTTCCACATCTAACATCGTGTATTCGAGGATGAAGTCTGCTTGGATCTGAGCTTTGATAGAAGACCTCAGTCGATAGCGTATATCTAGTTTTGAGAGCTCCAGTGCTCATTTTGCGATCTGATCTAAAGTGTCTGGTCAGTATAGGACCATCCTTAATGGCTGATCTGTAAGCAACACCACGGTATGGGCCTGGAAATAGGATTGAAGTTTTCTTGCAACGATGATCAATACAAAGATTAATTTCTCTATCTTGGCATATTTGGTCTCTGCATCATGGAGGACCTTGCCGACATAATATATAGGCTTTTGAAGCTGTCTTTCTTCTTGGACAAGGACTGCACTGATTGCCACTGGTGAAATGACCAGGTAGAGAAGGAGCTCTTCACCCGACAGTAGCTTACTGAGCAGAGGTGGAGAACTGAGGTATTTCTTCAATTCTTTGAAAGCTCTTTGGTACTCCAGCGTCCATTGAAAATTCAATGGCTGCTTGAGGGTCTGAAAAAATGAGAGACATCTCTTAATTGTCCTAGAAACAAAATGATTGAGAGAGGCAATTTTACCAGTGAAATGCTGTACCTCTTTAACTATTTTTGATGGTGACATTTCTAGAATTGCCTTGATCTTCTTAGGGTTCACCTCGATACCTCTATAGGAGATCATAAATTTGAGAAACTTTCTGGTAGTGACTCCGAAGTCACACTTAGTAGGGTTTAACTTCATCTAATATTAGCAAAGCATGTCAAAGGTTTCTTGGAGATCTTCAACATGGTCAGACGTCGTTTGGCTTTTAACCAACATGTCATCAATGTATGCCTCCATGTTTTCGCATATTTGATCTTTGAAGATTTTGTTGATCAGCCTTTGGTATGTAGCTCCTATATTTCTTAGTCTAAAGAGCATCATCCTGTAGTAGAAAAGCCCCTAATCAGTTATGAAGGTTGTTTTCTCCTCATCTTCAGGAGCCATTTGAATTTGATTGTAATCGAAAAAGACATCCATGAAGTTGAGGAGCTCATGCTCCAAAATAGTATCGACCAGTTGGTCAATCCGAGGTAGTGGATAGCTGTCCTTTGGGTAGGCTTCATTCAGATCAGTGAAGTTGATGCACACGTGCCATTTTTCATTCGCCTTCTCCACTAGAATGACGTTCGCCAACCATTTCGGGTACATTGCTTATCTAACGAAGCCGGCCTTGATCAATTTGTCCAACTTCTCAGCAATGGCTTTTTGGCACTTTAGGGCAAAACTTTGCTTCTTTTGCTTAATCGGATGGCGAGTAGGGTCCATCCTCAGGTGGTGGGCCATCACCTTTGGATCGATTTCAGGCATGTCAGTGGTCGACCAGGCGAAAAGATCTATATTGACCTATAAAAGAGCGATCAACTAATTTTTCATTACCTGATTAAGATAGGAACTGATCTTTATGATTTGATGAGGGTTTGTTGCTCCAAGAATTGATTTTGATGATTACAAAATATTTGAGGAGATTACTAATGAATTTGGCTTGAAAAAAGATTTTTTGTATTTCAGGGGCAAAATCATAATTTTATCAAGTTTTAATCTGAGAGCCTTAAGAATAAGTATAGAAGATTTTTAATCTTTTGAAGGTAATTTCATAATTTTTGAATGCTTATTTTGCAAGAAAATTAAGTTTAAAGTGAAAGCGTCGACCCCTAGGTCATCTCCTACTGAAAAGGGCTATTTGGCATGCTGTCTCTATGCCAAGGGTTGACCTCAGGGTCGACCTCTACTGTTTCGAAGGCTAACAATATAGAATAGTTATTTTTCTAAATTTTATCTCAGAGGTCAACTCCTGTGCAATGAGTCGATCCATGAGTCGACCCTTGTGCCATGAGTCAACCCCTGCAATAAAAATTTTTCTGCAACGACTATTTTTTTCTTATTTTGGCAAATTTTAATGATTTTTTTAAGGTCTCCAATGGCTACAAATCTTGTCTAGATTTCTCTCCTCCATCCATTGAAGATTTAAAAGACTTTAAATAGAGAAAAACATAAGAGATTGGTGTGATTCAATTTTAGTCCTAAGCAAAAATTATCTTCAAGCAAAGAAGCTTTCGTTTTAAGTCCTTCTACCTCTCAAGAGCTCTTTTAAATCTCCAACAACCTTGAGAAAAATCAGAGAAGCTTCCTCCATTATTGTGAGAAGTATTCTTAAGATTTTATTTGCTCACAAAGAAAGCTAAACTTGTATTTGATTGTCATTAAATTTTTTACTCTGCTTTACTATTTTGATTCAAGTTTTGGGGGGATTCCAAAACTTGAAAAGGTTGATCCTAACCTTGAATAGGATTGTATTGGATTGACTTGTACCCAAGAAATAAGTGTTCTAGCTTGGGATAGCTAGGGTTGAAGGTTTTCAATGGTGTATTCAATTTGAATATGGTTAGTGAATTTTAATTTCTAGGTAGAAGCTTGGGGAGTGGATGTAAGTGTAAGAAAAGCATCGAACCACTATAAATCTTGCTTGTTTGTGGTGTGCTTACTTTTTTAGTTTGTTAAATTCTTACTCTCTAATCTTTTATATTTTTTTTTTAATCTAAATTACTTCACACACACGTCTTGTATATCATCATTAAATCTTAATATCTTTAAATTAGCTTTAAAATTTTAAAAACCTAATTCACCCTCCCTCTTAGGTTGCATAGCTGGGCAATAAGTGGTATCAGAGTCTGGTGCTCTAGCCCTACTTTAATTTAACCATCAAAGAGTCAAAGATCTATGGCAACCTAAGTTAGTATTTCTCTAACCGAAGGGCAGTCCACAAACCGACCTTCACTTTTTAATGGGATAAATTATACCTATTAGAAAGTTTGGATGAAAATTTTCATACAAGTACTTGACTATGATATGTGGAGTATCATAGTTAATGGACCACACACATCCACTAAAATAATTGATGGTGAGGAATCATCAAATCCAAAAAGAAATGGAATAAGATTGATAAGAAAATAGCTCAACTCAATGCAAGAGCCATGAATGTTTTATATTATGCTCCAGATGCTAATGAATTTAATCTATTTCAACATGCATGTCGGCTAAGGAAATATGGGATAGGTTAGAAGTAACTCATGAAGGCACTAATCAAGTTAGGAGTAAAAAATTAACATGCTTGTGCACAAATATGAACTTTTCAAAATGAAGCATGATGAGTCAATAACTACAATATTTACTAGATTTATGGATATTATAAATGGTCTTAAAAGTCTTGGCAAGTCTTATTCTAATAGTGATCTTGTGAGGAAGATTCTTAGATCTTTATCAAAAACATGGAAGGCCAAAGTGTCTGCAATCTAAGAAGCTAAAGATCTGAATGTTTTATCCTTGGAGGAGCTTTTAGGATCACTAATGATGCATGAGCTAAGCATAAAACAATATCAGAAAGAAGATGTCAAGAAAAAGAAGACAATAGCCCTTAAATCCACCACTCAACAAGATGAGGAATCTAATGAAATGAAAGATGAAGAATAAGATGAAGAAATAGCCCTTATCATAAGAAAGTTCAAGAAATTTTTGAAGAAAAAAAAAGGAATGAGGAAGAGGCTACCTACCAAAGGGGAGCATAGCAAAAAAAAGGATAGGGAGCAGCCCCTTATTTGCTATGAATGTAAGAAGTCGGGGCACTTTAAGTCTGAATGTCCTCAACTTAAAAAGGTTCTCAAAAAATACAAGAAAAAGGCTATGGTGATAACATAGAGTGATAGTGATGACTCAAGTTCTGAAGAGGAAGAAGCTCATGAACAAGCCAACCTGTGCCTTATGGCACATGAGAATAAGGTAAGTGCTGAAATCTCAAATGAATTTACATTCGAAGAACTTCAAGAAGCCTTCTATGATTTAGTAGATGATTTAAAGAAGTTAGAAACTACAAACAAAGAACTAAAATTAAAAAATCAAGTCTTGCTAAAAGAAAATGAAACTATCCTAAGTGACAAACTAGTCTTAACTCAAGAGAATCTAAATTTGAAAAATAAAATTGGTAATTTAAAATCGATAGTTGAAAAATTTACTTTGAGTTCAAATAAACTTCATATGATTCTTGAAAAAGGCCATTTATGATAAGGCTGGTTTAGGCTATAATCCCCTAAGAAAATAAAAATTTATGAAAAATATTTTTATAAATTCATAAAGTAACAAATTTTTAAATGTTACTTGCTTTAAATATGATAAACTAGGACATAAATCTTATACATGCTTCTCTAACAATTCAAATGTAAAGAAAATATGGATTCCAAAAGGAACCATTGTGACTAATCTTAAAGGATCCAAGAAAACTTGGGTACCTAGAGTAAGGACTTGATTTTGCATGTAGGTATGTCTTGCATCTAAAGAAGAAAATTGAAGATGGTATCTTGATAGCAGATGCTCAAGACACATGACCAGTGATGAGTTCCAATTCATCATGCTTGATGCTAAAAATGGAGTGATGGTTACATTTGGAGACAATGACAAATGAAAGATTATTGGTATAGGTAATATTGGTATCACTCCCTCCAAGTATATTAAAAAATTTTATTAGTAGATGGTTTAAAACAAAATCTCTTAAGTATTAGTCAACTTTGTGACAAGGGTTACAAAGTTATTTTTGAATCTTCATTGTGCATTGTAACTAGTTTCAATGATGATGGCATTAAGTTTGTTGGTCATAGGCATGGTAATGTTTATATAATAGATTTGAATGATATTTCTATGATAAACATGTAATGTTTAGTAGCTATGAATGCCAAAATTAATGAGACTAGTTGGCTTTGGCATCGTAGGCTTGCACACATTCATATGCATTCTCTTTCAAAGCTTATAAAAAATGAATTAGTTATCGGTTTACCAAAATTAAACTTTGAAAAAGATAAAATTTATAATGCATGCCAACTAGGTAAACAAACAAAAGTTTCATTCAAATTTAAGAATATTGTTTCAATTTCTAGGCCATTGAAACTTTTGCACATGGATTTATATGGTCCTACAAGAATAGCAAGCTTAGGTGAAAAATGTTATGATTTTGTAATTATCGATGACTACTCATATTTTACATGAAATTTTTTTTTGACACACAAAAATGAAACTTTTCATATTTTCACAAAGTTTTATCGAAAAGTTACAAATGAAAAAGGGTTTTCAATTCAAAGCATTCGAAGTGATCATGAAACCAAATTTAAAAATCAAGACTTTAAAAAATTTTATGGTAAAAAAAAATTAGCCATAATTTTTTAGCACCTAGGACACCCCAACAAAATGGAGTAGTAGAAAGAAAAAATAGAACTCTAGAAGAAATGACTCATACTATGCTATGTGAAAGCAACCTTCCAAGATACTTTTGGATGGAAGTAATTAACACAGCATGTTACATCTTAAACCGTGCCCTAATCAGACCAATTTTAAAGAAAACATCTTATGAGCTTTGGAAAGGAAGAAAATCTAACATTGCATATTTTCATATTTTTGGTTGTCGATATTTTATTTTGAATAATGGTAAAGAAAAACTAGGTAAATTTAATGCAAAATTTGATGAAGCTATTTTTCTTGGTTACTCCTCTTCTAGTAAAGCTTTTAGAGTTTTTAACAAAAGAACCTTAGTAGTAGAAGAGTCAATACATGTTTTTGATGAGACTAATGATCTTCCATCAAGAAAGAGTGAGGGTATTGATGATGCAGATCCTCTTATAGAAGGATTGAAGGAGAACATCCTAAAAGATTCAATAATTCAAAATGAAGAGAATCATGAAGACAAGCAAGAAATTAAGGATGAAGGACAACATAAACAACCTCAAGGTACAAATGATCTTCCAAAAGAATGTAGGTATGTTCACAATCATCCCAAAGAACTAATTATTGGTGATCCTACACATGGGGTAAGAACTCGCTCTTCACTTAGAGATGCATACAATCATTTTACATTTGTTTCTCATTTTGAATCCAAAATCATTGATGAAGCCAAAAAAGATTATAATTGGATAAATAAAATGCAAGAGGAACTTAATCAATTCGAAAGAAATAATGTATGGATCTTAGTATCAAGATCTAAAAATTATCCAATAATTGGTACAAAATGGGTATATAGAAATAAATTAGATAAAAATAGAAATGTAATTAGGAATAAAGCAAGATTAGTCGTAAAGGATTATAATCAGGAAGAGAAAATTGATTTTGATGAAATCTTTGCATCTGTTGCTAGACTAGAACTAATTAGACTTTTACTCGCTTATGCATGCTTTATGAACTTCAAACTATTTCAAATGGATGTTAAAAGTGCTTTTCTAAATGGATATATTGCCGAAGAAATTTATGTAGAACAACCTCCCGATTTTGAAAATCATGCTTTTTCAAATTATGTTTTTAGATTAAACAAAGCATTATATGGTTTAAAACAAGCACCTAGAGCTTGGTATGAAAGACTAAGTAAATTCTTGCTTAATAATAAATTTTCAAGAGAAAATATAGATACAACCCTTTTCATTAAAAGAAATCATGATAACATCTTAGTAATACAAATATATATGGATGATATTATATTTGGATCTACTAATAAAATTTTATGTCAAGATTTTGCTAAGTTCATGCAGGGAGAGTTTGAGATGAGCATGATGGGTGAACTAACATTCTTCCTCGGACTTTAAATCAAACTAACAAAAGAAGGGATCTCCATCACTCAAAGCAAGTATATAAGAGAACTACTCAAGAGATTTAGAATGGAGAGCTCCAAAGCAATTGGTACCCCCATGAGTCCATCATGTAAGCTTGACAAGGATGAAGGAGGTAAAAGTATTGATAAAAAACTTTATAGATGCATGATTGATTCTTTATTGTATTTAACTGCTAGTAGATATAATATCATGTTTAGTATTTGTTTATGTGTATGATTTCAATCTAATCCAAAAGAATCACATTTAAATGCTGTAAAAAGAATACTTAAATACCTAAAAGGAATTCAGTCCATAGGTTTATGGTACTCTAAGAATTTATCAATCGATTTAATTGGATATTCAGATACAGACTTTGCTGGATGTAAATTAGACAGAAAAAACATCAGTAAAATTTGTCAATTTCTCAGAGTTAACTTAATCCCTTGGTTTAGCAAGGAGTAAAATTTGGTAGTATTATCTATTGCCGAGACCGAATACATTGCAGCCGAAAGTTGCTACGCATAAATCTTATGGATTAAGCAATAACTTGAGTACTTTGGCATCAAACTAAACAAAACTCCCATAAGATGTGATAATACTAGTACCATAAATCTAACTAAGAATCGAATCCAACACTTTAGGTCAAAACATATTAAAATAAGACATCATTTCATAAGAGAGCATGTTCAAAATAATGACATAATTCTTGATTATGTTTGTACTGAAAATCAATTGATTGATATTTTTACTAAGGCCTTAAGTAAAGATAGATTTTGTAAGATTAGAAGAGAATTAGGAATCCTTGATCCCCTAGCCTAAACATCATTATGATTCTAAGCTCTCTTCTATCAAAATATCATCTTAAACTACCTTAAGCCTATAAACTACCTTAAGCCTATATCTCACTTTTCGTTCTCAAAAAGCTCAAATCTAATCATCCTTTGATCACTCTCATGTGTAAAATTCAACCCTTAAAATCTCAAATTTATTTTTGAAATTTTTCATCAATTTTTTGGATTTTCTTGTGCCATGGGTTGACCTAAGGGATGACTCATGGGCATTCTTATAATTTGACCAAAATCCTTTTCACCCGATCCTATTAATCAAGAACTCCTTCGGCTAAGAGGCCAACCTCCCCTATTTCTCGCTTCACCCGAACAAATCAGCCTTTTCCCTAACCCTTCAATTAAAGAAATCTCTCAGAATCTTCCTTTCTCCCAAAATCCTCTCCTCAAATCGCCCCTTAAGGAACAAAATCTCTTTCATTTTTTTCTATTTGGACGGTTTGAAGAATTCTAGAAAATCTAACCCTAAAATCCACCATTGGCTATCTCCCTCAAAACTCTTTCTCTTCTTCTCAAATCTTCTCCCTTCCACTTTTTCTTGACACTCTTGAGTGGGATTAAGGCTTCTATTGGTTTGAATGGCGCTTAAGATGAAACTACCATAGAGGAGAAAATCGGTCTGTTGCTTAAAGGAAGAAGCCCATCGAAAAAGAACAATACCAGAGCCCTCTCTTGGTCCAACTTCTGCCTTCAGACGATCTTCACAGTCTCCTCTTGCACCAAGTAAGGTCCCTTTGTTAGATAGAAAGGTTGAACCGAGAAAGAATGTTGATTTTAGTTTCTTTGAGAAAGAAGAATTTTTATTTGTGTTAAAAATTAAAAAACAAGGATGGGATTACTTTTGCAAGTTGAAAGATGCTACATATGTGGATTTGGTTAGAGAGTTTTACCTAAATTTGGCATACTTCAATGGAATAGTAAAATCTATTATTAAAGATACTGAGATTATTCTTGATCCAGTTCACCTAGGAGAAATTCTAAGATTACCATGTGAGGGTTACAAGAAAATGGAACTAACCTATAAAGAAGAAGGACTGAGAGCCATCTTGGGGAGAGAATTTGAAAGAAATTTGAATAAATTAGAGACCAAGATTCTTTCTGCTAAAATGAGAGTGTTACTCACCATGGTTACCAAGTTATTTGTCCCTAGGAGTGGCAGGCATGATTTATTATCGGTAGGAATATATGTATCATGTTTCATGCGATTACAGAGACCCTCTTTAACCTCCCTATTTTGATGATAGAAATGATGAGAGAGACCTTGAATAGGTCTAAGGCACATCTACCCTATGGTATGGCCCTCTTATTAGTATTTAGGAGGTTTGGAGTTAGTTTTGAAGGGGAGCCAGTTGTCAGATTATCTCATACCGATACCATCAACTGCCACACACTGCATTGCATGGGTTTTTTAAAGATTGATGGTGGTTGATCCAAAGGTGCTGAAGATGTAGAGAGAGCTATGGAGGAGGGACCAACTTCACCTCCTCATGATCATAGAGGATCTCCTGACTTTCAATTTGTATTTGATCATGAGGCTGGTCCCTTAGAGTTAGTGAGAAGAGATGCAAATGTGGCACCATCGATGAGTAGAGACACAGATGTTAGATTCTCTGATGACCAGATCAGGAGGATCATTGACCAGTTAGTTCAGTCGATTACTGATATCCTATCTCAGAGGATTGCAGGTCTTTTATCTCAGTAGATAGCCAGTACTACTCAGAGAGAGAGTACTCACTTCCTCCCATCTTCTGATCAGTCTGTGATTTCACATGTATCTACTATCTTTTAGTTGCTTAGTGCTCAGTCTGCACGACTTGAGGACCTCGAGGGATGTATTTTGAGATTGACAGGCAGAGTTTTAGATTTGTAGAGGTAGGTTTTGGATCTGGCTCATCCCCAGATGAGAAAGGACATTACAGAGATATTAGATCTTACAGTTGAGGTAGCCAGACTCCGAGGTGTTTTGGAGGATGGTTTTGACTTTCTGAGGAGAGAGTTTAGAGACTCCAGTGATACTCTATCTACACAGATTGGCACCCTCACTCAGTCCATGTCGAGAGCATTGGATCATTTAGACACTATCAAGATTTCTCTTCTTGCTCAGCCCACTTCCTCTTAGACTCCTGGGCTGTCTCATCTAGCTACTCGAGCCCACACCTCCATCCATGGTCGAGGCGGACGTGGTCGAGGATGTGCTCCTAGATTTGACCCTAACATATTTCATCACATCTCTGATTTATCATCTAATTCAGATGCTTCCAGTCGTGATCTCTATTAAATTTAGTTTAGTCATCTTTGTATTAGATTATGATCTAGTATCTCTTAGTTGTTTCTATGACTTGTTGATAAAGTCATAGTTGGTTATATTTTGGATCAAACTTGTGGCATTGGTACTATTGGCTGTTTGGGTCATGGATAGTTGTATCCATGAACTTTGTATGTTTTGATGGCCTAATTCTCATGAATACTTTTGATACCTTTATATTTTGTATGTTTAGTACTTATATATTTTGATGACTTAATGTTATGATAATCATTTGGATGTAAATATGTGATGATGCCATTTGAATTATGAGAAATGAAATCTTTATGAATTGACTAAATTTCATTATGATCATTATGTTGTAAATTGAAAGTTTTGTTATAAACTCTTGTTCTAATAGGAAAACATATGGAATAACTTAAGGGAGAGGCTTTTTTATTTTTAAATTTTAAAATCCTTTAAGATCTTACTTGATGATGTCAAAAAGGAGGAGTAGAGTAAATAAAATTGGGCTATAAGCAAAATTGAAGTGAAATTAACAAAAAAAATAAAATAGAAGTAAAATTAATAAAAGAAATAAGTAAGTCAAATATTTTTGTAAATCATTTAAATGCCTGACTATAAGTAATCATCAAACTGCTCTTGATGCCATATTGGTCATATAATTGAATATAATATCCTAGTATGTGATGTAGCATGTTTCTTCAAAAGTTTTGAAACCCTCAATCAATGCTTCTACATGCTTTATTTTTGCTTATGCTCAAATATTTTATCATCATAAAAAAAAAGAGATTGTTGCTTCAAGAATTAATTTTGATAATTATAAAGCATTTGAGGGGATTACTAATGAATTTGACTTGAAAAAAGATTTTTTGTATTTCATGAGCAAAATCATAATTTTATCAAGTTTTGATATGAGAGTCTCAAAAGCAAGTATAGAAGATTTCTAATCTTTTGGAGGTAGTCCCATGATTTTTGGATGCTTATTTTGGGAGAAAATCAAGTTTGAAGTGAAAGGGTCGACCCCTAAGTCATCCTCTGCTGAAAAGGGCTATTTGGTACGCTGTCTTTGTGCCGAGGGTCGACCCCAGGATCGACCTCTACTATTCCAAAGGCTAACAATATAGAATGACTATTTTTTTGAATTTTGTCTCAGAGATCGACCTCGAGGTCGACTCATGCTTAGAGATTGACCTCGAGGTCGACCCCTGTGCCATGAGTCGACCCCTACAATGAAAATTTTTCTATAATAGCTATTTTTTTCTTATTTTGGTAGGTTTTAATGGTTTCTTTAAGATCTCCAATGGCTACAAATCTTGTCCAGATTTTTTTCCTCCACCCATTGATGATTTAAAAGGCTTTAAACAGAAAAAACATAAGAGATTGGTGTGATTCAATTTCAGCCCTAAGCAAAAGTTATCTTCAAGCAAAGAAGCTTTCGTTTCAAGTCCTTCAACCTCTTAAGAGCTCTTTCAAATCTCCAACAACCTTGAGAGAAATCAGAGAAACTTCCTCCATTATTGTGAAAAGCATTCTTAAGATTTTATTTGCCCACAAAGGGAGCTAAACTTGTATTTGATTGTCATTAAATCTTTTACTTTACTATTTTGATTCAAGTTTTGGGGGGATTCCAAAACTTGGGAAGGTTGATCCTAACCTTGAATAGGATTGTATTAGGTTGGCTTATACCCGAGAAACAAGTATTCTAGCTTGGGATAGCTAGGGTTGGAGGTTTCCAATGGTGTATTCAGTTTGAATATGGTTAGTGGATTTTAATTTCCAAGTAGGAGCTTGGGGAGTAGATGTAGGTGTAAGAAAAGCACCGAACCATTATAAATCTTGCTTGTTTGTGATGTGCTTGCTTTCTTAGTTTGTTAAATTCTTACTCTCTAATCTTTTTTATTTTTTCTCTAATGTAAATTGCTTCACACACACGTCTTGTATATCATCATTCAATCTTGATATCTTTAAATTAGCTTTAAAATTTTAAAAACCTAATTCACCCCCCTCTTAGGTTACATAGCTAGGCAACAGGGTTCTCCTTCCTCAGTGGGATCTCCTAGAGCTCATCGAATGGTTGGGCTTGATTTTCTGCTAAATCATCTCGTGCATCTAGTCCTATTGGGAGTTCAGGCTGGAATTTTGCTTCATCTTTTGTTTGAAGTTTGGTGGCGAAACACTGTCTTGCCACAGTCTGGTTGCCTCGAATCTTTCCTACTCCATGGATTGTTGGAAACGTAATCGTGAGATGGTAACTGGACATAATGGCTCTGAGCTTCCATAAACTTAGTCTTCCAAGGATGGCATTATAGGCCGAAGGAAGCTTCACAACAAGGAAATCCACATGTATTGTTATTTACTGAGGTAGAGTGTGTAAGGAAATATGTAGGATTTCATGCTTGAATTTTAGAACTTTTTCAAAATAAAATACAACAAAAGATGTAGATTAAACTATTTAATCTATAATAGCATATAATCTAATTACTAAATCCTACATATAGGATCTATAACATGTCATAATATATTTTTAAATCTGAAAATAAAAGTTTTGGTATTAATCAAATCAATATCCTAGATCTAGAATAATTCTAGATCTAAACTCTAGATCTTATCTAGGTGAGAGAAGAGATCAAATCTTTTACCTTTGCATGGATCAAGAATTTTATGGTTGATTTTTATTGTTGCCTTTGGAGCCGCACATGCATTTGGCCTTTACAAAAAGTCCACATGAGGCTGCAACACAAATTGGAGGTTCGTCGAATAAAAATCTGCTCGAAGTGCTAGCTTCTCACAGACTCCTTCTGATGGTTAGTCTAAAAATTATTCTTTGGATCTCTTGGATGCTCCAAGAGATGAAGAACAAAAGGAGGAATAAGAAAGAAATTCAATCCTTGGATCTTCCATAAAAGAGAAAATAAAAACATTAGGAAAAACACCCTAAGAGAAGATAGATCTTCTCTTTTTGGACATCAACGATTGATGTCCTAAAAACATCTCTATATTAGGACAAGAGGAGACCTTCTCCTCTAGATTTTTTTTCATGTTTCTAGATCTAACACTCTCTGATTTTTTTCATAAAAAAATCTCATAAAAATATGAAGAAGAAGGGTTCTCAAAGAAACTCTAAGAGAAGACCTTCTTCTTTTCTTTTTCTCTCATCAAGACATGATCAGATCCTGTCCAAAGATGATCACCATGCTCCAACATCTTGGAACATAGATCCCAACACCCTCTTCCTTTCTCTCTCTTATATTTTTATCATAGAAAAATGATAAAGAAATAAGGAGAAAATAAACCTTGAAAGAAAATCATAAGAGAAGACATTCTTCTCTCTGGACATCACATCTTGGAACACAGATCCCAACACCCTCTTCCTTTCTCTCTCTTAGATTTTTATCATAGAAAAATGATAAAGAAATGAGGAGAAAATAAACCTTGAAAGAAAATCATAAGAGAAGACATTCTTCTCTCTTACCTTTTTCTTCATCAGGACATCAACATTTGATGTCCAAAAGAAAGGTTTTCCTTCATGATTGTTGGTGCCCATAACCTCCACACCTTTCTTTCTTTCTCATCTAAAATTATCATGGAATATCTAGGGATTTCTCATGCAAAAGCTTAACAAAAAGATGGCATGCCTTTTTAATAAGAAGACTAGGTCAAGAGAGACCTAGCCAAACTAGGAAAATATGGACTCTTATGGGGCGTCCAACTTGGACAGACGCCCCTCCCAAAATTTTTGGCATGAGAATCAAAAGTCCAACACACAAATTAAGAAAGAATAAGGCACAAAAAGATTAAGGAGGCATGGAGAGAAAATTTCAAAAGGAAAAAAGAGTTTTAACAAATTAAAACTCTTCCTTGGTTTGACTTGTTCAAACTAACTTCCAAATTTGACCAAGTCAAATTTGATCCCAAATATACCATATAGTGGGCATGGAGAACTTCTCATAAGCATGGAAAACTTCACGTAAAACATCTAAAATAAATAGTAGGACGTGGAGTCAATTAATGGTGCAAGAGAAGAGGAATCCTAGTCTAACTAGGATTCTCTTAAATAGAATAGGTTAAACCAAATTAAAAACTAGGATTCTCTTAAATAGAATAGATTAAACCAAATTAAAACCTATTCTAATTAGATTTAAGTCAACCTAATTAATAGACAATCTGAATCTAATTAAGAGCTTAATTAAATCAGATTTAAATCATATTTAAATCTAATTTAATTTCTAATCAAATTAAAAATTAGGTGCAGTCAAGTCCTAGTCGAATAGGGACTTATTCTTTTTTACAATTGACTTATCTAATAAATAAATTAGATTTAATTCAATTAAGTTCAAACTAATTTTAATTGAATCTAATTCAATTAGACTTGATCTCAGTCTGATTGCTCAATCGAATTGAGTCAATTAGCGATCCAACTGCTAATCGATCCTCCTGTAACACTTGCATTAGATCAAATATCAATCATATTAATAGTTTGACCTTTGAATGATTCTCAATCATCGATTAACCATTTGATCAGATTATAATCTCTTATGTGTGTGATCCCATAGGTTCGAACCTAAGTTAGTAGCACATGAATCAATTTTTGTACCAATCGAAGTAACCATCTAGCAATGGTTTTCGACGTCCGGATAGGTCGAATGTATGCAAAGCAACATTCTTAGAATCCTAGCCCATGGTTACCGTATAATTCATCCTTTTGATCAATAATGCTCAAGACGACTTTGAGTATACTGTCAACACTCATACAAGTTATCTCTATTATGTCTCAAAATTTTGCAAATCTTGTGACTCCTTACGAGAATTACTCAGGCCTAGGTTTTGCTAAATTGAAACATAGCAAGTCATTCTCTTCCTAAAGTTAATCAGAAGTGATCAATCTCATCTGGACTCACACACTGACTTTACAAGTATTTGATTGTACCTAAAAATTTTTCAAACCTATATTAGAAATACAGACAGTCTGGCATCAAAGTATAGTGAGTTGCTTATAAGTCACCATGGTGATCTCAGATTGGAGGGACACTTATATCCATTGGCCTTAGCTAACTACTCTTGATAGTAGAGTACTATATTGATCACATTCAGTATAGATGTACTCCTACATCTCACCTGGATGCCATATCAGTATCTTTACACCATTTGGTTACGAGGATAATTAATGTATATGGCATACAGTGACCTACACTTGATAAATTTTCGTCCTTGTTAATAACTTATCATTTGATCATGAATAATTTTAGAGCCATTCAATAAATCCTTCTTTATCAATTGATTGTGGTTTTGAGAACTTCATCATAATTTAGAAGTTTATTTAAGAAAGATAGAACTTCTATGATGAACCAACCAAATAACTATTATTATTAGATAATTCATATACTAATTTCAATCATCTACCACTTAGATGATTGGCTTTAGGACATATTTTTCAAAAGAGTGCCCACTATGATAGATAGTTTGATCATTCCTTCTGATGTTATGGAGCTTTCGAAGAATCTCTGGATCAGCGTATTGAATTTACTTAACCGATCGGGAGAGAATCCCATGAGAGAAAAAGCAGAAAAGTATAAAATATCAACTGAGCTTCCATTATCAATAAGTACATGGTGTATATTATAATAAAAAATATTTAAAGAAATAATCACAGCATCATTATGTGATTGGCGTACACCCTCCGCATCTTGCTCAGTGAAAGTTATTGCTTCTCCGAGCCTATTCTCGTGTTTTAGCCTTTTTGCACCCACCACTTCAAACGACCCCCTAGTGATCATATGGATCTCACCATAGAGAGGTCGTTCATCAGCTGTTGTTGGCTCTCCTGCTTCTTGCACAGGCATCATCATTGGGTGCTGAGATTGATGAAGTAGTTATCGAGCTCTTGTAAGAGGTTGTCATGGAGGAGTTCTCCCCGAGATAAAGCATTCCAGTCTTTCCTCTCGAATGAGCTTCTTGATGGCATCATGGAGGAGGTGACAGTTTTTCATATCGTGACCATGGTCACAATGATAGAAACAGAACCTTGTCGGATCACGACACTCCAAATTCATCTGCATCTTCAGAGGCTGGGGGAGTTGGTCCTGGATCTGCATCAAGGCTTCTTCCTAGGTAGTATTTAGAGGCATATAATTATGAAAATGCCTCAACGAAGACTGTTGTTGATCTCCCATTTAGGGGCTTGGAGATTGGTGGTTCTGGAAAGAAAATCCACCCTTTAGCTTCTTGGGCAGAGAGTGGGGGCATTGTCAATAAGCCTCCTTTGATGGGAGGTGCTCCTTATTTGGCCCTGCTAAGGCAGCATTTACAGGGGTGTCCTCAGCAAAGGCTTCTTTGATGTTGGTATACTTTCTTGCCCGCTCTAGTATACCAGCATAATCTTAAGAAAAAGTTTTTATTAACAACCTCTTCAGGTCATTCTTTTGCAATTCGTCCATAAAGGCGATCATCGCGATCGACTGATCTAGGTTACAGACTTCCAGGGTCGCTATATTAAAGTGGCTCACATAATCGTGGATTGACTTGCCATCCCTATGATGGATGGTATTTAGGTAGTTAGACTGCTTTTGCTACTTATGGCTGCTAACAAAGTGTGTAGCCGAAGATCGACTTAGCTCTTCAAAGGAATGAATCAAGCCCAATTTTAGATTGGAGTACCATTGCCGGGCTGCTCCCTTGAGAGTGGTGGAAAATGCCCAATAGAGAATGGCATTTGATGCTTCCTGAACGAGCAACACTGCTTTAAAGATTTCAACATGGTCGATAGAGTCGGAGGTCCCATCATAAGTCTTGATCTAAGGTAGTTTAAAGTTTGGCGGTGGTAACTCTTTTAAAATTTTCTCATTGAAGGGAGGCTCGCTACTGAGCGCATCGAAGGGTCAAGAAGAAGATGCTTTATTTAGGACTTCAAGCTTTTATCAAATTCTTGAAGCTTCTTTTCAATGATTATGTCCCGGGCGGTGTAGGTCTCGGATTGTCGAGGAGAGTGGCGATCGGGAGTCAATCATGCCCGAATTGGAGGCTTGAAGATCATCGATGAGTCTGCCTCCTCTTGGGGCTTTGTGGAGGCGCTGGAGGAGATTCGGCTTTCTATTGCAGATGGGAGACCGTCGATTGAAGTGGCGCCATGGCTGGGGGTGCGGATGGAACTACCAAAGGATGTATTGGTTGCAACATAGAGGGCAGTGCGGGGCAGTCTGGCTCGATTGCGGCACCATTGGAAGAGGTGTGAATGCAGTTTGGACTGCTTGGATGGCGGCCATTAGGGTGTGAACCTACTGGAGGAGCAGGTTAAACTAGTCCATTATAACATGGATCAATTGGGCCAGTGGAGAAGCATCCACCATCAGGGGTTGAGCATGATCCTTAGCTCGAAACTCTACCTTTTGAGAGGCAGTTGCTTCTGCGACATCATTGAGTCGCGATGAGGCTTTTTTAGGTGCCATTTTCAAGAGATTGACCCTTCCTCTATCTGTTGTTGCTTAGAAATTGTATGCTTCGGAAGTGGAGCAGTCGATCTTGCACAAGAATACTAGAGTGACCTATAAAATAAAGTTCAATTCAGAGGATTTGACTCCGATGAGGACCCTCTGATGCTCAAGTCAATAGAGAATGAAGAAGCAACAATGGATTCTCTGAGAGAAATTTCTTTTCTTACCTGTGTCTTTGGGGTTTGTGGTATTTGTAGGAAAGCTTCATATGGTCATTATGCTGTTCTACTAATCTTGGATTGCTAATGTCGTCGTGGCGAGATTAGGGACACCTTTCCCGAATGGGAAGATTGTAATCAGCAGGATTGGGATGCCTTATCTAGTTTCGATAGTAGAGGTCAAGTGAAAAATAGCTTTTTCATAGCTAGATCATAGCTGTGCTGCCATTAATCTACAAGATAAGTAGATGAGCTTTTTATCCGAGGCAATCTATAAATTACGAACACTATCCGAGCTATTGCTGAATGAAGCAGCTTGGATCTCCTTTCGAAGATCGACTATCAGTTCATAGGATATTATGGTAACTTCCTTATCCTTAAAACATTGATGAATGCCAACTGAGTTGAGGTGTTTTGGATATTGATCGGACGATCTGAGGCATTTACGTTACCACTATAACAATACCCATTGTCTGTGAATGTACTATCCTATTGTTTATTTAGCTGATAAGAAATTAGCTAGGACTCGCTAACTAGTGTTTCATGTACATCCTTAGATCGCTTTCCTGTGGATGGATCCTTGTTCAATATATTAGGTGCTTCGTTAAGGAAATGAAATACTTGGATCCCTCTCTTTAGTTAATCATCCATTCCTAATTCCCATAAAAGTTCCTTCAGTAATATAAGACATATAGTGTGCCTGAAATGTTGATGCCTCAGATTGCTCTCTTTACTCAATTCTCTGCTCCAAGCATTCATAAAAATTCCTATGCTAATATATGATCCATCATCATTAATATAGCATCTACATGGCGAATGAGGACTATGCTTAAGTTAAGCCTCCAATTATATATATTATATATATATATATATATATATATATATATATATATATTAGGATTTGATGCCTCAAATTCGACCCATAATAAGAAAAGAATTAGTTTTCAGCACAACAGTCGAGTTGGTTCTGATACGCAGTCGAGCCAGCTAGGATTGAGATCGAGCCAGCTCAAACCACAGTCGAGTCAGCTCTCTCAGACAAACGACAGTAGGAGTTCGGGCGAGATGCGATCGGGAAAGCTCGACCTCTGATCGAGTTGGCTAAATGGAGGTGAATAGAACATGATGGAATTTCTTTTGTTTGAACTTAGATTGTGATTAATCCAAGAAATCTATGAGAGTTACGCATGGACCACTGGATCCAACGGTCATGGAGGGTTACAGTCACGATCTAAAGGTCGAAAAATATTCCAAAATTCCATCAAGGATATGTTCGACTCATATTAGGAGAATGAGCCCTGTTAGAACTCCTGTAAATTATTGAGAAGAGAATTCTCATCCTATTTAAAGAGCTGAGGTACGGTGGAGCAAACAAAAAGATGGCATGTATGGCATGAGAGGCACGTAGAGAGACTCAGGCAGCCATTGAGAGGAGCTTGGTAAAGCACCGAGTACGTATAGCTCATGAGAGAGAGAAGCAATAAGTGCATAGCATCCGACGAGAAGGCTGTAAAGGTAGAGCATCTTATAGCTTCTGTGGGTCTTCTTGAAATTCTAAGAGAACTTTTGTGAGGATAGCTTTTAGTTTAGAGATATTTATGTATGGTGAGTTGAGAGTGGGTGTTCTCCTCTTATACCTATTTTTCTCTTTCATAGTAAAGCTTTGCATGCCCCGTGGAGATGAACCTTTAGGTTGATCTACGTACTTGATTATTTTCTTATTTTATTTCTTCATTCTTTCTGCCATAATAATTTGGTACTAGATCCTTAACAAGCGGTATTAGAGTAGCTGATATTCCAATAATTTGGTATCAGAATGAGTTGATACCACAATAATATATATATATACACACACACACATAGAGAGAGAGACTGGGCTTCGATTGATTAGATTCCAATCCATATCCAATCAGATCCCTGATTGTTGGATTGACGTGCATCTCCAAAATGTTCCTAAAAGCAAATGGAGAATTTTTCTCGTCGTTAGCTGATCTGGCTTGATTTGCTGTGACTCGATGCCATCTTACGTGTGCATCCTATCTCTTCAAATCTCTCTCCCTCGCTCTCGTCTCAAACCCTCTTCTCCTCCTTCTACTCCCACCTCTCTCTCCAAACCCTCTTCTCCTTTCTCCCATTCAAAACCCTAATTGCCAACTTTGAAAAATTCCTCCTCCTCCTCCTCCTCTCTCTCTCTTTCCCCCTCTATCCCAACTCTTACTAATCGTCATCATTGGTTGTTCCCCCCAACCTCCAACACCGTTGGCTCTTTCTCAACTTGAACCTACCACCAGCTCTTTGCCAACCTTCATCCACTGCCTCCACCCATAGTTGGCTCTTCCCCAAATCCCACCTACTGCCTCCACCTGCGTCCAGCTCTTTGCCAAACCCCAACTCCCACCCTCGATCCCCACCTGTCACCAGCCTACACCGCCCCAACTAATGCCGCCATCAAGACCGCCCCTAATCGTCATTGCCACCACTCGACGTCACCCCCAACTTTTGCCAACACCACCCACCACCATCATACTTAATCATCACTAGCATCACCTACTTGTAGGATTTGGTGTGATGCTCCCAAGCCTTGGGAGGCTACTGGAGGAGTCAGAGTATTGGCTCTAGGAGACTAAGATAGGTGTGAGTCTTAGAGCTAGGACAGGGCTATCCTAGGATGAAGACGGCATGTAGCCCAGCACGGGCTTATGGTTCAGGTGTGAGAACTTTGAGGGGGACTTGGTAAGTGCTCCAAAAATCTAATACACAAGGTGGAGCAAAGGACCAAAGCCAGAAGAAGAATCAGCCAAGATAAGGGACTGACATCAGGCGAGCTGACTTGGATATGTAGTCGAGCCAGCTTGGATTGAGACCAAGCCGACTCGAGGTGCAGTCTAGCCGACTATCTCAAGCAAACAAAAGACATGATTCAAACGAGATACAATCAAGCTAGCTTGACTCCTGATAGAGCTGGCTTGATGGTGGCGAATAGAATTGGATAAAATTTTCTATTTGGGGTCTTAAGATCTAGTCCAATAAGGTCTTAAGATGGTTAACTCATGTATGGATCGGATTTAGATCCAGAGGATGAGAGCATAGGAGACATGGATGTATATGGGCTCGGTGAGTACTTTCATATATTGGGTTAGTCTAGGAGAGTTTTTTAGCTAGAGTTTGGATTTATTAGAGTTCATGTGGTATAGCAGAAATCCTAGGATATATAAATTTAGGTATTGTAATCT
Source organism: Cocos nucifera (assembly GCA_006176705.1). Lineage (NCBI taxonomy): Eukaryota > Viridiplantae > Streptophyta > Magnoliopsida > Arecales > Arecaceae > Cocos > Cocos nucifera. Next base: position 1,137,307 of record QRFJ01000105.1, on the reverse strand, counting down.
TTACAAAGTGTGGAATCAATATACAGCTTTTCTTCCTAACTCTCTTTTCTCTTTTCTCTCTGGTTCCAATGTCAAGCCCTAGATGTCGTCATCAACTTTTGCTTTTCTTCATATTTTTGGATTAACTTTCAGGTTCGCACAAGAGATCGGATCTACGATAGTGGTTCTGAGTAGCCGTAAGCATAGTAATTAGTATCAAAGTAGTACCGATTGTTCCAACACTTGGTATCAAAGCCTGACTGAGTGTAAAGAAGGAAGAAGATCAAGCTTCAGTAGAGATCAATAGCGAGATTCAGATCTAAGATTTTCTTCAGACTTCATAAGAAAGGAAGAGATCAAAGAATTGTTGTCCACCATCCCTAGTCAAGGTAATTTTTAGATCTACTTGTTGGCTATTTTTGATTTAGTTTGATCATGGAGAATAGTGGATTGAAGATAGAATTTGAGAAGTTTGATAGAAAGAATAGTTTCATAATGTGAAAGATTAGGGTAGAGGATCTGCTGATTCAGATGAGGCTAGATTTAGCCTTGAAGGATAGATCGGAGGAGATGACAAACAAGAAGTGAAAGTGCTTGGAGAAAAGGGCATGTGCCATGACTAGGGCTTGTCTAGCAAATGAGGTGCTGTATGGCATGTTGGAGGAGAAGACATCCAAGGGTTAGTGATCAAGGTTTGTACATGAAAAAGAATATGTGCAACAAGGTGGTACTGAAGAAGCAATTGTATAGTCTTCGGATGTAGGAGGGCGAGAATGTTGCAGGACATATTCAGCATTTTGATTGGATGAGCATGGACTTGCTCAACATTGGAATGAAGCTCGAAGAGGAGGACAAGAGCTTATTGCTATTATGTTCGCTATCTGAAAGCTTCAATCCATTGGTAACTATACTACTGCATGGTAAGAAGATACTGGAGTATGAGGAGATCGTATCAGTGCTAAGGTCCAATGAGCAGTGGGAACGAATGATGAAGAGGAAGGTCTTCCAGAAGGATCTCGTGTGTCAGAGAGGCCCAAGCAAGGAAAGAAGAAGGGTCAGCGAAGGGATCGTAAGAGATCCAAGAAGTGCTTCAAGTATGATGAAGCCGGATATTTTAAGCGAGAATGTCTACTTTGAAAGAAGTGCAAGAGAGAAGAAAAGTTAGATTCCATCATTTTAGTTGCTAAAAGTAAAGAGTCGGATAAGCACTTGGTGATTTCGAAGAAGCCTATAGGGTATAGTATATCTGAGATAGTTTTGGAGGGATCCACGGAGTGTAGAGGATTTGAAGGATCAGCGACTATGTTTGAGGTGCAGCGGCAGGCTTAGTAGTGCAGCATTAAGTGGTTGGCCTCGAGGAACTCGATTATAGAGTGAGCTTCTGCGGTATCAAGAGGACTTCATTTTCAAGTAGAGCATTAGGCAGAGATGGCTTCACAAGTGAAGAGAGTTTTAACATGAGTTTAGAGTAGAGGAGTGCAGGAGGATCAATATCCTAGCACCAACATCAGAGATGCATAGTTTTAGGTGGAGCAGCACATGCGGAAGGATAGGCAAAGCTTTTAGAAGACCGTGTCAGGATATGCAATGGGTGTCGGCATAGGATTGCTGCAGATTCTCCATGAAAGTCCAGATAAATGATGCGGCTGCCAAGCAGAAGGATGCCTACAACTCTAAGGATGGTGCATAGGAGCAAACTAAGATCTTCAGTGATGGAAGCGGTTATCCCAAAGGCCTCAAAAGAAGATCAGCAGCTGAAGAAAGATGGCAGTGGTAAGATGTGCATAAGTAGCTATCAGGGCATGCATCGATAGCAGGATCGTGTAGGAGAATATTATTAGGTATGCCAAGACTTGGATGCACCAAAATGAAGATTGTAGGATTTGGTGTGGTACTCCCCAGCCATGGGAGGCCACTAGAGGAGTCAGGATGTTGGCTCTAGGAGATTAGGATAGGAGTTATCCTAGGGTGAAGGTAGCGTGTAGTCCTACACGGGCTCGAGGTTCAGATGTGAGGACCTTGAGGGAGGCTTGGTAGGTGCTCCAAAAATTTAGAATACAAAGTGGAATAAAGGACCAAAGCTAGGAGAAGAATCAACCAAGATAAGGGGCTGACACATAGACGGGCTGGCTCGGATACATAGTCGAGCCAGTTTGGAATGCAGTCGAGCCGGCTATCTCAGGTAGATAGAAGATAGGATTTGGATGAGACATTGTCGAGCTAGCTTGGCTCCTAACAGAGCCAGCTCGACGGTGGTGAACAAAACTAGATGGGGATTTTTGTTTGAGGTCTTAAGGTCTGGTCCACTAAGATCTTAAGGTGGTTAACTCATGTATGGATTAGATTTAGATTTAGAGGATGAGAGCATGAGAGACATGGGTGTACATGGGCTCGATGAGTGCTTTCATGTATTAGGTTAGCCTAGAAGATTTTTTCAGCTAGACTTTGGATTTATTAAAGTTCATGAGGTATAGCAGAAATCCTAGGATATATAAACCTAGGTATTGTAATCTTTACAAAGTGTAGAATCAATATACAACTTTTCTTCCTAACTCTCTTCTCTCTTTTCTCTCTGATTCCAACGTCAAGCCCTAGGTGCCGTCATCAACTTTTGCTCATCTTCATATTTCTGAATTAACATGTAGATTCACGTAAGGGATTGGATCTACGACTATGGTTCCGAGCAGCCATAGGCATAATAATTAGTATCAAAGCAGTACCGATTGTTCCAACACTACTATCGCTTTTAATCGGCACCACCATAACTTGATGCTGTACCCAATCAGTGCCGCCACCACCTACCACCACCCCCACGTACGACTAGTGGTCTACTTCTTCCATATAAGGTGAGCATATTCTTTCCACATCTCACTTTTTAGTCATAATTTTCAAAGATCTGAATGAATATTACTTTATATAGGAAGAGGCTTTGTTGTTTTGTTCTATAGTGCTATGGAATTTTTCCTTATGCATTTAGTCGGATTTCAAAATTCAGTGAACTTTGGTCTAATTGGATCAGATGAAGTTGCTAACCATGAACCATGAAAGTGCCTTGATAAACTGTCTTATTATTGATATAGAGAGCACATATTTTAGACATTACACATCTGTGAGTGGTGCAGAGTATAGGACAATCGCTAGAAGATTTGTGAGTAATGATTATATTTATCTAATGTTGTGTATATCCATGATAATGTGGTTGATTTTTAATGTTATGGTTGCAAATGACTTGGTTGACTGAGATGGCACAAGATATCTACTCTATTGATATGGGTGGCCACTTCATTTTGTTGATTGTCCACAGCAAAGTGTCGAGTAATTGTTATTATTATTTGTGTTAAAACACATCCATACCAACTAATCCAATGTATTATTTGCTTCGTTGACTGTGAGCATAAAATTTTTTGTTTGTAGGCCTGATTGTGCCATCTACGTCATACATTTTATGGAGATTCTGATGATTGGATGACAGATCATAATTACAGATGCTCATGTACTGGAGTTATGTGCCAGATATGCTAAGTAGATGATCATAAAGGGTCATGAGGCGGGATCATCATAGCTTGCTTTGTGCTATCAATGTGATCATATCTATGTTGGCTCTGCTATTTTGTCTATATTTATAAAAAAATTATATTCTATCATGATATTTTGATGTGTTGTAAATCTTTTGTGTATAAAACTGTATGAATCAGTAATACGAGAATCAAATTTATATTCAAATTTATTTACTACAGTGAAACTATTATTGTTGTGTATACAAATAATCAGTAATAGATGAATCAACTCAAACTTCTGTGATTGATGCAATGGATTTTTGGACATATGAGTTTATTCTTTGTGTTTCTTTAAGTTTCTTTACAGGTTGTGTTCATGTGTATTTTCATGTTTATTGATAGATCTGATATTTATTCAGGTCCGATATTTGTTTTCATGTTTGTTGATAGATCCGATATTTATTAGAATTATTTTCTAGATAATTTTGTATTCAAAGTTATTTCAGGTCAATTTATGTTCATTTGTGAAAGGTGATTTTGTTTGTACATTTACTTCTCATTGTTTCTGAGATTATTGAGAGGACAAATATGAATTGATAAAGATGTTTGGAAATAGGTTCACCTAGGATAAACAATAAAAGGAGAATTTAAATACTAAGTTCTGCAAAAATAAACACAAACTATAAATAATAAACATAAACAACATGTATAATATACAGAGTTTGCAGAAACTCTATTGAAATAAACAAAAATCATCCTAGAAATCATCCTATGATAAACACAAATACCAAATAATAAACACAAAATGACATCAAATAAATATAAATCATTAATAATTGCTCTACCTTTTGTGAACCTAAGGCTAGATAAATATAAATTATCCTAGAATAAACATAAACCTTATAGAATAAACACAAATAGTATATAACAAATAAAAACTTTGCTGAAATAAACATGAATCCTATAGAATAAATACAAACTTAGGGCCCACAAGTTGGGTGATCTAGGGTCCTCCCAGGATAAGTACGAACTAAAAATAATAAACACTAACACTTGTTGAAATAAACATAAACCATCTTAGGATAAAAATAAATACTAAATAATAAATATAAACTGACTTTAAATAAATATAAATCAGCTAAAATTACTCTCTATCCTTTATAAACCTTAGGCTAGATAAATACAAACTATTCTAGAATAAATATAAATCCTATAGAATAAATATAAATAGCATATAATAAATAGAAACTCTAATAAAATAAATGCAAACCCTATAGAATAAAAATAACTTAGGATCTATAATTTAGATGAGCCAGGATCCTCCCAGAATAAATACTAACTGAAAATGATAAATACTAACCCCTGCTGAAATAAACACAAATTATCTTAGGATAAATACAAACATCAAATAATAAATATAAACTAACTTTGAATAAATACAAATCAGCTAAAATTACTCTCTACCTTTTATAAATCCAAGGCCGAATAAATACAAACTACCTTAAAATAAATACAAATCCTGCAGAATAAATACAAATAATATATAATAAATAAAAACTTTGCTGAAATAAACATAAATTCTATAGAATAAATATAAACTCAAGATTTATAAGTTGGATGAGCTAGGGTCCTTCTAGGATAAATATTAACTAAAAATGATAAACACTAACTCCTACTGAAATAAATACAAATCATCTTAGGAGAAACTCAAATACTAAATAATAAATATAAATTGACTTTGAATAAATACAAACCAACTAAAATAGCTCTATGCCCTTTATGAACCCAAGGTCGGATAAATACAAATTATCCTAGAATAAATATAAATTTTATAGAATAAATATAAATAGCATATAATAAATAAAAACTCTACTGAACTAAACATAAATTTCATAGAATAAACATAAATTTGTAGCCCATAAGTTGGGGGATTTAGGTCCTCTAATGATAAATACTAACTAAAAATGATAAACACTAACTCCTACTGAAATAAATACAAATCATCCTAGAATAAACACAAACATCAAATAATAAACACAAAATAACTTTGAATAAATACAAACTATTAGAAATTGCTCTCTGTCTTTTATGAACCCAAGGCTGGATAAAAATAAACTATCCTAGAATAAATATAAATACTATAGAATAAATATAAATAATATATAATAAATAGAAACTCTACTGAAATAAATATAAATCCTATAGAATAAATACAAACTCAGAGCCCATAAGTTGGATGACCCAGAATCCTCTAATAATAAAATACTAACTAAAAATGATAAATACTAATCCCTGTTGAAATAAATATAAACTATCTTAGGATAAATACAAACATCAAATAATAAATACAAACTAACTTCGAAGAAACACAAACTGATTAAAATTACTCTTTAGCATTTATGAATCCAAGGCTAGATAAATATAAACTACCATAGAATTAACACCAATTCCATAGAATAAATATAAACAACATATAATAAATAGAAACTCTATTAAAATAAATAAAAATCCCATAGAATAAATATAAACTAGGGTTCCACAAGTTGGATGAGCTAGGGTCTTTCTAGGATAAACACTAACTAAAAATGATAGACACTAATTTCTGCTGAAATAAATACAAACCATCATAGGATAAACATATACACCAAATAATAAATATAAATTGACTTCAAATAAACACAAACTAGCTAAAATTGCTCTATGCTCTTTATGAACTCAAGGTCGAATAAATATAAATTATCTCAGAATAAATACAAACTCTATAGAATAAACATAAATAATGTATAATAAATAGAAACTTTGCTAAATTAAATATAAATCTCATAGAATAAATACAAACTTGGAGCCCATAAGTTGGGTGATTTAGATCCTCTAATGATAAATACTAATTAAAAATTATAAATACTAACCCCTATTGAAACAAACATAAACCATCTTAGAATAAATACAAACATCAAATAATAAACACAAAGTGACCTTAAATGAATACAAACCATCATAAATTGCTCTCTATGCTTTATGAACCCAAGGTCGGATAAATACAAACTACTCTAGAATAAACACAAATCCCATAGAATAAATATAAATAGCATATAATAAATAAAAATTCTGCTAAAATAAATATAAATCTCGTAGAATAAATACAAACTCGAGGTCTACAAGTTGGATGATCTAGGGTCCTCCAATAATAAAATGCTAACTAAAAATGATAAATACTAATCCCTACTGAAATAAACATAAATCATTCTAGGATAAATACAAATACCAAATAATAAATAAAAACTAACTTCAAATAAATATAAATCATTAGAAATTACTCTTTGTCCTTTATGAATTTAAGGCCAGATAAACACAAACTATCCCAAAATAAATATAAACTATCTTAGAATAAATATAAACCCTATAAAATAAATGTAAATAGTAAATAATAAATAGAAACTCTATTGAAATAAATATAAATTTTATAGAATAAATACAAGCTTAGAGCCCACAAGTTGGAAGATCTAGGATCCTCCTAGAATAAATACTAACTAAAAATGATAAACATGAAGAAAATCGTGTAGTGTTATAGCATGCATTTCAAAATATTTTTCAAATATTATTATAATAGAAGCATTAGATTAATCTAAAATTAACCTATGCATGCATTGATCAAATCAAAAAACCCTACTCAGGATCTAGACATGCTAATATGTAAGTTAGAATTTAAATATGATTGATCAGCAAATCATATTTACTGACTAATCCGAGTTCAAAACTCGATACCTATGCACGGATAGCTGATCTCCATGATCTGAATCCATCAGAATATGCTCTAGTATCATGCTGCAACTACACACTTGTTCGGCCACTATGATTGATCCACATGGAGCTTCTGGTCCCTACTAGCTCCATTGGAGTGCTAGGTCCTCATCAAGGCCTTTGATGGTTGATCTCGATTGATATAATTGATTATCTTTCTTCTGATCTCTTGAACCCTCCAAAAGATTAGATGATGTATATTGGAGGATGATGAGGTGGTGTACAAAATTTGGTGGCGATCCGATGCTCACAGCACTCGATATCTCCACCCGAACCCTAAGTCCCAACTCTAGGGTTTTACACACACCAAAAATTCTGATGCCCGAAAAAAGTCTCGCGCCTACTCCCTTTTGAATTTTCCCATTAAACAAATTTTCATGGGTAGAGGACTCTCCAATCTATGCATACATCACTCAGATCCCATCTAAAGTGGGCATCCAAGAAATAAAAAATAATAAAAATTGGTGTGAGATATAGAAGTTGGTGCAAGAAACAAGTTTCTCCTTCTCTGGACTTTTCTCAACCCTAGGATGTGCATCCCCTCCCTAGAATTTTCTTCTCTGAAGACTCCTTTCATGAAGACACTCTCTTCTTGCATACCCACATAAAATTTCCTCTTAAATTGATGACTTTGCGATGGTCATAGCGTGAGGAAAGATTAGGATGGGATGTTGAACTCGTTTCAACCTCCCAACATGAATTTGAAATTCAAATGGAAGTCTATCACTTCCAACGCCTCATATCAGGTGGGTGATAAGTACAAGGACTCTCCTTCTATTCCCACTCTAAAAAAAAATGCCATAAAAATTCACATAATAATTTTCATGAGGCATGGTGAATGGATAATGACAAGGAGGTTGAACTTATTTCAACCTCCAAACAACTTGAATTTAAAATTCAATTTCCTTTGAACTAGTCCAACACTTGGACCAAGTCAAATGCAGAAAGAGGAGGGGGTGTAGATACCTTCTGGGCATGAGAAACTCTCATGCAAAATATAAAATATGCATGAAGAATAGGTGTGGATCAAAGTCAAGGCACAAGGGATTTTGAAATTCAAACAATCTTTAAATAAGTCCAAATTAGTTTCATCTAAACCAATTTATCTTGACCAATTAAACCAGGATAAACCTAATCATATTAGGCTTAATCTAAATCAATTAAATTCCAATCAAAGTAAAAATTAATTAGATTCAGTCCCTGATCAAATCAGGGTCCAATCTCTCATAGCAATTAGATCATCTCATGACCTGATCGTGTCAAACCCAATCGAATCCAATTCGATTAGATTTAGTCGAATCCTCATCGCTCAATCAAATTAAGCTAATCAATAATCAAATTGCTAATTAATTTTCTAATAAACATGGAGTCCCAATTAGATGGGTGTTTGAGCAACAGAGTTCCATCAACATGAAACTTTTGAAGAGTTTCAAACTAGTGGGACTCTTGAACCCAGTGTTCCAAACGAATGAAACTCACAATCATAGAGTTTCAGACTAGTGAAACTCTTGATCAGAGAGTTTTAGATGAGTAAAACTTAGAGTCTCAGTCTAATGAAACTCTTGGTCATAGAGTTTCAGTCCAATGGGACTCTTGACCATAGAGTTTCAGGTCATCAGGACTCTATATCAGCCATCAGATCAGATAGAAACTTCTATTATGTATGACCCCATAGGTTTGAATCCTAAATCGATAGCATAAAAACTAATTTTCTATACTATTCAATGTGACCATCTAGAAATAATATCCGATATCTGGATAAGTTGAATAGTCACAATGCAACATCGATGAACTAGTGGCATATGGTTACCGTATAATTCATCTCATTAACCTCGATGCTCAAAGAATGATCTAAGATTTACAACCCTAAAATTCATTCATAGTGTATTTCAAAATTCAGTATCCATCACATGGACCATCCCGACCAAGGGTTTGCTAAATTGAAATACAATGATGCACTTGCTCCAATACTTGGAGAGATCAATCCCATCTTGAGTCACGCACCGACTTCACAAGTACTTAACTACATCCAGTAGCCTTTCATCACTGAATTAAAAATTTAGGTAGTCTAGTACCTAAGTATAGTGAGTTGCTTGCAAGTCACCATGATGATCTCAAGTCTAAGGGACACTTATATCCATATCCTTCACGAGCAACTCTTGATAGTAGAGAGCTCTGCAGTTGGGTCACGTTCAGTAAAATATATCCCTGTACTTTATCTGCATGACATAACAGTATCTCAATACTTCTTGGTTAAGGGGACAACTAATACGTATGGCACACAATGACCTACACTCGATACATTATCGTCCTGGATAATAATGAATCATTTGATTGTGAACTAGTTTTAAGAACTAAACGACAAGTCCTCCTTTGTCGAGTCTAAATAGTCCTAAGAACTTCATCATAGAAGAGTTCATTATAGGAAGATGCATAAGAGTAATGAAATGATAAAATAATAATTTTATTTATTTAAAATTTAAGTATAAATTATATTCAGTTCAACCATCTACAACCTAGATGATTGACTTTAGGATACATTTTTCAACAACTCCCACTTAGACTAAAGCCACTTAGAACAGTATCAAATACCCATATTCCATTTGTGATTGTCGAACTCTTTTATTCTGAGAGCCTTAGTAAATGGATCGACCACGTTCTTCTTTCTGTCGATCTTCTAAAGCTTGACATCATCTCGTTCCATGATCTCTTGTACAGGATGGTAGCGATGCAGAATATGCTTGGTGCGCTGATGTGTCTTCGGCTCCTTCCCTTGAGCTATAGCTCCAGTGCTACCATAGTATAGTAGAATCGGACCATCCAAGAAGGGTGCCACTTTCAGCTCGTCGATAAACTTCTACAGCCATACAGCTTTCTTTGTAGTATCGAATGTCGTGACATACTCTGCCTCACACATAAAATTGACCATAGTGTGCTGCTTGGAACTCTTTCAACAGACCACTCTTCCATTTAGGATAAATACATAATCTGACACACTCTTACTATCATCGTAATCTGACTAAAAGTGTGTCCCACAAGTTTCAAGTCAATATCTCCATAAATGTGCCACTGGTTCTTGGTATTTTTCAAATACTTCAGGATTATCTTCATAATTTTTTAGTGATTCTCACCTAGATCAGACTGGTATCTGCTCACTATCCCTATTGAGTATGCCACATTTGGTCTCGTATACATCATGGAGTGCATAATAGAACCTACTGTCAAAGCATATGGTATTCTATTCATACGCTCTCTTTCTTGAGGAGTTATCTGATAATCTCTCTTTGAGAGAGAAATTTCATAGCCTATCGAAAGATAGCCCTTCCAAAAATTCTCCATGTTGAACCTCTTCAGCACGGTATCAATGTACATGGACTGAGATAATTCAAGCAATCTTTTAGATCGATCCCTATAGACCTTCATCCCTAGGATGTAGGATGCTTCTCTCAAGTCCTTCATGGAGAATTGTGACGTTAGCCAAACCTTTATTTCCTATAGAGCAGGGATGTCATTCTCGATCAAGAGAACATCATCGATATACAATATAAGAAATACAATTATAGAACTATTAGCCCATTTATACATGCAGGATTCTTCTCCATTCTTAACAAAGCCATACATTTTGATCACCTTATCAAAATGCATGTTCCAACTCCGAGATGCCTACTTCAATCCATAGATGGATCTCTGAAGCCTACATACCTTGGACTCATCTATGGATGTAAACCCCTCAGGCTGTATCATATACAGCTCTTCATCTAGCTCTCCATTAAGAAAAGTCATCTTCACATCCATTTTTTAGATCTCATAGTCTAGGTATGCTGCTATCGCAAGCATAATCTGAATGGACTTGAATATTGTCACTGGAGAAAATATCTCATTATAGTCAATATCATAATGCTGACGATATCCCTTGATAACTAGACAGACCTTATAGATCTCCATCTTCCTGTTTGTGCCCCTTTTTCTTTTGAAAATTCACTTATACCCAATGGATTTTATTCCTTTAGATGGATCAACTAGTGTCCATACACTGTTGACCTTCATGGACTTTATTTCGAACTTCATGGCTTCTAGCCACTTATTGAAGTTAGGCCTCTGCATGGCATCCATGTAGATGATTGGATCCTCATCATTCTCATCGAATTCAATAGGATCACCATCCTGAATCAAGAAATCATAGTATCTATTCAACTGACATGGTGCTCACCGGATCTTCTTGGTGCCACTTCAATGGGCTTTGAGTTTGATCTTATTAAATTCAGTTCTACAAGTTCACTAAAATGTGTTGGTTCTTCCACCTATCGAACTTCACTAAGCTTAACATTAGAGGTAGCTGTTCCTTCCATAAGAAACTTTTTTTCAAAAAAACTATCCTATTGTTGATGAACATCTTTTGTTCTTCAACAAGATAGAAGTAATAACCCCTAGTTTTCTTTGGATACCCTATGAACAAGCACTTATCGAACCTAGGTCCAAGCTTTTCTGATTGTAAATATTTTACATAAGCCAGACATCCTCAAACCCTAAGGTGAGAGAGTGTCGGCCTACGTCCAGTCCATATCTTATATAGAGTCTTTGCGACAGACTTGCTTGGAACATTATTCAAAATAAAGTAAGCAGTCTCGAGTGCATACCCCCATAATGAAACTAGCAGACTTGCAAATCCTATCATGGACCAAACCATGTCCAATAGAGTTTGATTTCTCATTTTAGATACATCATTATGCTGTGGTATTTCAAGAGGAATCCTTTGAGAAAGAATCTCATTCTCTCCTAGATATATCAAAAATTCATTGGAAAGGTATTTACCCTCTCGATCAGATCGAAGAGTTTTAATACTCTTCTCAAGTTGATTTTCTATCTCATTTCGATATCGTTTGAATATTTCAAATGAATCAGATTTACTCTTCATAAGATAGACATACTCATACCTAGATAGGTCATCAGTAAATGTAATGAAGTAGTAATATCCACCTCTAGCACTTATGTTCATAGGTCCACATATATCAGTATGGACTAGACCTAGAAGCTCAAAGGCCCGTTCACCTTTTTCAGTAAAGGATAATTTTGTCATCTTACCAAGAAGGCAAGACTTATAGGTATTCAATGATTCACAATCATGGATGTCAAGGATGTGCTCCTTGACTAACCTATTGATCCTATTCTTATTTATATGATCGAGCCTACAATGTCAAAGATAAGCATTTGTGACATTATCTAATTTTAGATGTTTATTTAACATGTACATTACATTAATAGACTATGGTAAAATATAAATATCATTTCTTAATTATCCTTACATTATTGTAATACCATTCATAATGATATCATAATAATTTTTTTTTATTGATTAATAATAACCATCCTGGGCCAAAAGCCCAATAGATATTATGTTCATCATAAAAGATGGACAATAGTGATAGTCACTTAAAATAATATTATTATTTTTAAAAAATAGCTCAAGAGTTTCTAATGCTAGGACTAGAATTTTACTTCTATCCCTAACATTAAGGAATTTATCACCATTCTTAAATTTTCTACCAATTTAAAGTCCATGCAATGAACTACATATATGAATCAGACTTTCGGTATCTAATACTCAGGTAGATGTATCACATACAGAAAAATTATAAGGTGTTATCATATAACAGTCTTGACCAGCAATCATTTATTGATTTTTTCTGTTCAGCCTATTCAGATCAAGAGGATAATTTTTCTTCGAGTCTGCCTGCTTAGGGTCAATATTAGACTCCTCGTTCTTAGATCTTAAATGCTTACCACTGTCTAACAATGAACAGAGCGGACTTACTCTAGCCATTCTATTTATTTGAAAGAAAAATATGAAATCTAATTAGTACTTGAATTAATTAATTCTAAAGACTTAGACTTTAGTCTAAAGATTCTTCCACTATTTTTAATAAATTGGTAGCCTTTACCTCCAATTCGAAAAATTACACTAACTTCTTAGTAGGTACTGAAATCTACATAGACTACAAACAGACCTAAGAAAAGCTTTGGCTAACCTGTGTGCATCTATAGATAGGTTCATAATCAATTATTTCTCTAAATAATTTTCAGTAATTAGATTTTATCCCAAAAGCCAATTCAGTAGGCTATGGCCTCCACTGAAAAGGTCTAGTTAGGTCCAACCATTAATATGATTGACTTCAGTGCATCAAACCAATGATAACCAGATTCAAAAAAAGCTCTGGCTAACTCGATCACCATTAAGAGAGTGTGATCTAACCATCATATGATGAATAGTAATTTCAATATCTAGATGAACACCATGTGTAAGGCACCTCCAATGTCCATCCAGAAAATTGGACTCATTACTATTCATCTAAATGAGAGGCTATGATTCGGTTATCCCTATAACTTTATCATTTTAAGGATCTAATAATTTAAAAAATTTAGCTTAATTATGATTTAAGGATAGAAAGAATATGGATCAATTTCTTCCACTAACTTTACCAAGTCAAATTCTTCCACTGACTTCACCAAGTCAATAGGTTAGGACTAGGATCAATTTAGATCCATGGGCACCTAATTCAGTCTTACTGATTGCAATAAGTCAAATTAATTTCTAATGACATGGGTCAGCTTGAATCATTAAATGATCTAATCAAATTCTAATCGACCATGTCGACCAGGTAAGGAAGATCAGTGAAAGGAATATGCCATTAACTCATCAAAGATCAAATCAGTGCGAGTAGCTCTCAATTAAAAATTACTGATCTTGTCTGCCAAACTTATCTTAGATACCAATCGATTAATTAGATTTAATCTGATCAACCTAGTAATTTTGTGCTAGACCACTTAGCCATGAATCAAGTCTATATTGGTCTCATTAAAGATATGGACCCATCCAACTATAACTATTGAAGTTGAGTCTAGAATGTTCTTGATCTAATATAATTCAACACTTGGTTAGATTTGATCAATTACTCTCGATTAATCCATCCTTTAACTAATTTTAGATCTAACCCAATTAAGGGACCTAATTCATCTAACCCTTTAACCCACAGCTTATGCATATGTCTTAGAATCTTTAATTCATAATTCTAGATTCTATAAACAATACTTAATTTTTTTAATTAAGTTTTAGACTGATAGGTTGGGATTCGATATTTCAAAAATAATTTTTAAATTTTAAAAGGTTTTTATTTTCTATTCACTAAATGGGTTGACTCATTTCACAAATGAGTCTGCTTATTTCATAAATAGTAGTCCTATTGCTAGTTTCATAATAGAAAATAAAATAAAATAAAAATTAAACCATGAATCTACCTTTTAGATCTAATCTAAATACATTCATGTTTAATTTTCTAATTAAAATAATTTCAACTAACATATTAACATATCATATATGCTAGAATTTAATTTTTTAATTAGATATTAACATGTCAAGCAACCTGGCTCTGATATCATTGAAGAAAATCATGCAAGGTTTTAGCATGCATTTCAAAATATTTTTTGAATATTATTATAGCAGAAGCATTAGATTAATCTAAAATTAACCTATGTATGCATTGAACAAATTAGAAAATTCTATTCAAGATCAAGAGATGCCAATATATAATTTAAAATTTAAATGCGATCGATCAGCAAATCATATTTGTTGATCGATTCGAGTTTAGAACTTGATACCTCTGCACGAATAGTTGATCTCCATGATCTGAATCCACCAAAATATGCTTTGATATTGTGTTATAGCCGCACACTTATCCGACCTCTATGGTTGATCCACATGGAGTTTCTGATCCCAACCTGCTCCACCTGAGTGCTAGCTCCTCACTGAGGCCTTTGATGGCTGATCTTGATCGATCCAATTGATCATCTTTCTTCTAAACTTCTGGATACTCCAAAAGATTAGATGATGTATTTTGGAGGATGATGAGGTGGTGTACAAAGTTTGATGGTGATCTAATGCTCACAGCACTCGATATCTCCATCCGAACCCTAAGTCCTAACTCTAGGGTTTTACGCACACCAAAAACCCTAATGCCCAAAAATAGTCTCATGCTTACTCCCTTTTGAATTTTCCCATGAAACAAATTTTCATGGGTAGAGGACTCTCCAATCTATGCATACCTCACTTAGATCCCATCTGAAGTGGGCATCCAAAAAAAAAAAAAAAAAAAAGTTGGCATGAGATATAGAAGTTGGCTAGGGAACAAGTTTCTCCCTCTCTACACTTTTCTCACCCCCAGGACGTGCACCCCCTCTCTGGAATTTTCTTCCCCAAAAACTCCTCTCATGAAGACACTCTCTTCTCGCATACCCAAGTAAAATTTCCTCTTAAATTGGTGACTTTGCAATGGGCATAGCATGAGGAAAGATTAGGATGGGATGTTGAACTCGTTTCAACCTCCCAACATGAATTTGAAATTCAAATGGAAGTCTATCACTTCCAACACCTCATATCAAGTGGGTGACAAGTAGAAGAACTCTCTTTCTACAGCCACTCTAAAAGAAAAAATGCTACAAAAATTCACGTAACAATTTTCATGAGGCATGGTGAATGGATAATGACAAGGAGGTTGAACTTGTTTCAACCTCTAAACAACTTGAATTTAAGACTCAATTTCCTTTGAACCAGTCCAACACTTGGACCAGGTCAAAGGAAGAAAGAGGAGGGGGCGTAGATACCTTCTGGGCATGAGAAACTCTTATGCAAAATCTGAAATATGCATGAAGAATACATGTGGGTCAAAGTCAAGGTGCAAGGGATTTTGAAATTCAAACAATCTTTGAATAAGTCCAAATTAGTTTCATCCAAACTAATTTATCTTGACCAATTAAATCAAGATAAATCTAATCATATTAGACTTAATCTAAACTAATTAAATTTTAATCAAATTAAAAATTAATTAGGTTCAGCTCCTGATCAAATCAGGATCCAATCTTCCATAGCGATTAGGTTATGTCATGACCTGATCGTGCCAAACCAAATCAAATCCAACTCGATTAGATTTGATCGAATCCTCATTGCTCAATCAAATTGAGCTAATCAGCTAATAAACATAGAGTCTCAATTGAGTGGATGTCTGGACAATAGAGTTTCATCAACATGAAACTCCTGAAGACTCTCAAATCAGTGGGACTCTTGAACCCAGTGTCCCAAATGAATGAAACTTATGATCATAGAGTTCCAGACCAGTGGAACTCTAGATCAAAGAGTTTCAGATGAGTAGGACTCAGAGTCTCAGTCCAGTGGGACTCCTGATTATAGAGTTTCAGTCTAGTAGAACTCTTGATCATAGAGTCCCAAGTCATCAGGACTCTATATCAGCTATTAGATTAGGTAAGAACTCCTATTATGTGTGATCCCATAGGTTCGAACCTTAAACCAGTAGCACGAAAACTAATTTTCTATATCAATTGATGTGACCATCTAGCAATGATATTCGATATTTGGATAGGTCGAATAGTCATAATACAACATCGACGAACCAGTGACATATGGTTACCATATAATTCATCCTCTTGACCTTGATGCTCAAAGATTGATCTAAGATTTATTGCCAATCCTAAAATTCATCCATAGTATATTTCAAAATTTAGTGTTCATCACATGGACCACCCCAGCCGAGGGTTTGCTAAATTGAAATATAGTGATGCACTTGCTCTAACACTTGGAGGGATCAATCCCATCTTAACTCACACACCAACTTTATGTACTTGACCGCACCCAGTAGTCTTTCATCATTGAATTAAAAATTTAGATAGTTCGGTACCTAAGTGCAGTGAGTTGCTTGTAAGTCACCGTGGTTATCTTAGGTCTAAGGGATACTTATACCAATATCCTATGTGAGCAACTATTGACAGTAGAGTGCTCCACAGTTGGATCATGCTTAGTGAAATATACCCCTATACTTTATCTGCATGCCATAACAATATCTTCATACTTCTTGGTTAAGAGGATAACTAGTACTTATGACACACAATGACCTACACTCGATACATTATCATCTTGGGTAACAACGAATCATTTGATCATGAATTGATTTTAAGGACTAAATGATAAATCCTTTCTTGTCGAGTCTAAATAGTCCTAAGGACTTCATCATAAAAGAGTTCATTACAGAAAGATGCACAAAAATGATGAAATATCAAAATAATAATATTATTTATTTAAAATTTAAGTATAAATTACATTCAGCTCAACCATCTATAATCTAGATGATTGGTTTTAGGATACATTTTTCAATAAAACACTGATAAATACTATCTTCTACTAAAATAAATATAAACCATCCTTGGATAAATATAAATATTAAATAATAAATTACTACTATAAAAAAAAGCTATGGCAGCGATTATTTAATCGCTGCTACTGAAGCCATCGTCATAGCTCTATGGTAGCAGTTGTTGTAGCGGTTGTTTGAACCACTATCATAGATAATATATTATAGCGGTTTATAAATCACTGTAATAGATCGACCTATAGCAACGATTATATAACCACTACCATAGATTATCTATAGCAGCGGTTACATAACCACTATCATAGGTAATCTATAGCAGCAATTTTTTAACCACTGTCATAGGTCTAATGCAGCGGTTGGCACCATTTACATCAGAGACCTATGGCAGCGGTTAGCACGGATATGGTAGTGGTTATAAAATTACTGCCATAGATCTTGAATAATTAAAAAATTAAAATTTTATTTTTTATATATTTTATCTAATAAATATAGATATATAACATGAGAAAATATAACAAACATAAAAATTATTTTAAAATGCTAAAATTTTATTATCGAATAAAATTTATTATAATATTTTTAAAAAAAAATAAAATACATCAAAAAATTTTTAAATCTACATTATCATTGTCGTCATCGAAAGCTAGAGCCAGAGTCAGAGTTGAAGCTAGAATGCAGGACAATATATCCTCGAAATCCATGACTCCAAAATGCACACTGAATATTGACATTATATCTCTCACGATGCCCTTCAGATGAGATGCACGCTCCTTAGCTTGATCTGCCCACGTCGTAGCATGATCTACCCATACCAACGCCTCCTCAAGCTCCTTCCGACTGGCGACATCGAAAGTCTATGAGGAGACGCTCGTCTTGGATTAGTAGCTCGTCGACGTGTGTCCGTGCTTGCATCGGATCCTCCTAGAGTACTCAGGCCCCAAGACCTGAGATAGATGGTCATGGGGCCCAAAGGTATCTAGGCCCTCACTCGCGAGTGCATCTAACTGATCCTGTAATTATAAATTAAAATAAAATTTTATAAAAAATGCTATAATACTAATCATATATACTAATATATTTAATATTTATAAAAATATGCCCGATCGCAGCATTCATCAGCCTACCCATCTTGTCCGTGCGATTGGATCAAAAGATCTTGCTATGGCTGGGCATCACTCCATCTCTCATTAGCTATAACAAAGAATAAATTTATCAAAAAGATGATAAAAAATATGAATTTAATTTATCTAATAAGATTTAGAATTAATTATCTCTCTATATACACGACTGGTCATAGACTCGTGGCCTAGAGTGTGCGTATAGTCCTGGGTTGCATTGTTCTCCCGATTTTGATAGGAGGTAGCCAAACAAGTATTCAAATAAATAATAAATATTTAAAAAATATTTAAATAAAATTTTAAGTATATTAAAAAATTTAAAAGTTAGAAATTTTATCTCAAACTCTTGGTTCCTCCAGTGTCTAACCATCCTCTTCCATTGACTCGGAGGGCAGTCCTGTATCCAGGGAACAAGCTCCTCCAAAGTATCTCGTCAGTGCTCGAGCCATCCTCTATGGAGCTTGACCTTATAACCTCGGAACAACTTTTTGATCTTTCTTAGTTGGGCATTTTGAGTCCTCTCATGATCAAAAAAGTAATATCTTCTCTGCATAAAGTTATCAAAAATTAGTTACAAAATTATTCTAATCAAACATATATAGTGTAAATATATAAAATGCATAAATATAACTAAGATGTATGTAGTTATCCATATCTCCTTCCATACTCGATCCCTGACGATAGCATCCATCAAATGCCAATCTCTGGGCTCTACGGGAATGGTCCGACCACCTTACAAGCACTCCATACATGTGGGACTGTGAAATATCTGGTTGGATGATGCATCTATAATGTAAATACGTTATGCAAATATATAAGTATACAAATACTATATAAAAAATAAAATTATGCTAATATAATAAAAACGTACACTCAGATGCCTGCGTAGTAGCATGCGTCTCAGATATGGATAACGATAGAGGTTCAGCTGTCGGTGGAGTGATGCCATCGGTAGAGTAGATATCATCGATGGAGTAGATATCAGCGGTAGAGATCCCTAAGCAGCCGATGCCGAGGTGGACAGAGTATGCTCCGATTGCTCCTCGGATCCTAAATTATGCATAATCCATCAAGGGATAGGGGTGAAAGCTAGATGATGTTTCAATGCCATCGTGACCTATAATATTGATGAACATTAATCAATATAACATGTTGAACAATAATATTAGTATAGCATCAATAAATAGTCTCTAATATGTACACTAATCAATTGATGGGTCTATCGTTATGCAATGCAATAAACAAAAGCAACAAGATATAAACATCCAAAAAATGTTATGCAATAAATTCTACAACATGAATTATATTCATAAATAATTAAGGATGAGCAATAGTTGTAGATCCAATCTCTTGTACGAATCTTAGTGTTAATCCAGAAACCTGAAAGAGGATAAAGTAGATGATGGTGGCACCTTAGGGCTTAAAGTTGGAACCTTAGAGAGACATATCAAATTCTATTCGCTCAGAAGTCGAGCTGGCTCCGTACCTGAGACAGCCAGCTCCATGGCTGAGACATCCGACTCGGATCCTCCCCTAGCTGGCTCGGTTGTGTGCCATCCCCTCGATCACTCCCTCTCTCAATCTCTTTCATTGACGACAGCGGTGAGGCCGAACCCCTCCCTCCCAGCTTTTCTATCTCTCGATCTTTCTCTCTCCCTCTCTCGATCTTCCTCACCGATGAGGTCGGACCCCATCCCTCCCTCTCTTACTCTCTCGATCTCCCTCATCGGCAAGGCCGGACCCCATCCCTCCCAATGATGCCAATGGGGTCGGATCCTCTCCCTCCTCTCTCGCTCTCTCAATCTCTCACTCTCCCTCTCTCATCTCCCAATGATGGCGGTGAGGCCGGAACCCTCCCTCCTAATGATGGTGGTGAGGTCGGATCCCTTCCTTCCACTCTCCTCTCTCGATCTCCCTCACCGATGATGGCGGCGAGGCCGGACCCCCTCCCTCCTTCCCTTCCTCCCACTCTCGATCTCCCTTGCCGACGACCGATAAGCGACCAGCCCTCCCTCTCTCAATCTATCGGTCTCCCTCTCAGTCTCTCCGTTTCTTAGTTTTGGATCCCAAAATCGGGTCCGACCTTTTAGGATCCATTATGGTCCGGGTTTGGTACTTCAAGTACAGACCCATCGGGTATTCGGATTTGGATCCGATACTAGTAATTAAAATTGGGTTTGGATCTGAATATCCAGGTTTCGATCCAAAAACTATGGCATGTAGATAATTATAATATTTATAATAAATATTTATAATATTTATTATAAATATTTTATAAATTATTATAAATATATATGATTAATAAATAATACTATAAAATTAAAAAAAATTATACCTACGACTATAGAAAGCGGGTCGCACCAAAAGCTCCGAGGGTCACCGACGATGATGCTAGAAGAGGACAATGACCCTAGAGGTAATTTGCAAAATAAAAGTAAGATAGTGAGATAGAGAAGAGAGAGAAAAAAAAGAGGAGAGAGAGTAGGGTGGCTGGGGATGGGGGCCAAGGGGAGGGGGGCACAGTGATGAGGAGGCCCGGGAGGCACAGTGACAGGAGGGTCGATGATCGAGAGGGAGAGTGTGGGGGACCGGATGGGGGTGGTGGAAGGGGCGGTCGAGATGGGGGTTGGGGGTGCGGGGTGGAGGGTGGGGGGGGGCGGTTGGGGATAGGGGGAAGGCGTCGGGGGGAGGGTGGGGGTGGCGGGGAGGGGCGACCGAAGATGGGGGGCTGGGGGTGGCAGGATGATGGGAGGGGCGGCCGGGGATGGGGCAAGGAGGGCGGCCGAGGGAGGTGGGGAGTGGGGGGCTGGGTGGGGCTGGCAGGGAGGAGAGGCTGGGATGGGGGAAGGAGGGGCGGCCGGAGGGAGGGTGGGGGCAGGGGGGTTGCGGGAAGGGGCGGTTGGAGATGGGGGGGCTGGGAGGTGGCAGGGTGGTTGGGAGGGGCGGTCGGGATGGGGGAAGGAGGGGCGGCTAGGGGAGGTGGGTGGTGGGGGGGGCCGGTGGGGGGTGCGTGGGAGGAGCGGCCGGGGATGGGAAAGGAGAGGCGGCCAGGGTCGGGTGGGGGTCGGGTGGGGGGTGGGCGGGTGGGTGTGGAGGGGTGGCTGGGGATGGGGGTCGGAGGGGAGGGGGAGGGGGGGCGGGCGACCGAGGGGGAAGAAGTCTTACCAACGACGAAGAGGAAGGGGAGAGACAGAGAGAGATCGAGCGCGCACGGAAGGAAAGTAAAAAAAAATTAAGGATTTTTAACCTAACCTATGACAGTGGTTATCGAATCGCTGCCATAGATCTACAACAGCGGTTATCCAAAACTGCTGTCACAGATCTATGGTAGCGGTTATAGAATCGCTGCTATAATGCTATCATAGATCTATAGCAGCGATTTTTGATAACCACTATCGTAGGTTGAAAATAATTTTTTCTTATTTTTTTTCTAAATATTATATAATTTTAAAATTTAATGTCCATCTTCACCATTCATTATCTAAATAATTATCATTAGAGTGCCGATGCAAAAGATCGCCTCGATCCGATGGCCCTAGCTTCATCGATTAGAAAAATTTGATTTCGATGATCATGAATGATGATGCGATGATCTGATAGATGGAGACTTTCGATGGATTTGAAAATCTACAACAACAATCTCGATGATGTTTGTAGCATACTATCAAAGTTTTACTTTAATCAGATATCGTTATCATGGTCAATTTAATATGGAATGATTTCGACCGTTAAATTAGAAATAAATGATCAAAGGGTTAAACGGCATTCGATTATGAGATAATTTTTTAGTTAAATGATCTTTGTTATAATTTTAAATATTTTATATGGTGATGATAGTAAAATTTAAATCATTTTCGTATAAACTGTTCATATTAAGTAGATATTGCAAAAGCACGAACATGACAACTAGTAAAGTTTTAGAATGATTATCAAGAGACATATAGTTTTAGATCGTTCTTCATCTCATGAGTTGAATTTTATAATCACCATTATAAAAAATAATTAAAGTAGTAGTCAAGATCATTTATAAAAAAAATTATCTCATAATCGAACACCGTTTGGTCCTTTGATCACTCGTTTATCATTTAATGGCCGAAACTAACTTATACTAAATTGATCACGATAACGATATCCGATTGAAGTAAAACTTTGATAGTATGCTACAAACATCACCAAGATCATCATTGCAGGTTTTTAAATCTATCAAAGATCTCCATCTATCAAATCATCGCATCATCGTTCGTGATTGTTGAAATCAAATTTTTTTGATCGACGAAGCTAGGGCCATCGGATCGAGGTGATCTTTTGCGACGATACTCTAATGATAATTATTTAGATAATGAATGATGAAGATGGGTATTAAATTTTAAAATTATATAATATTTAAAGAAAAAAAAATATATGGCAACTGTTATAATTAATCACTGTCATAAATAAGCTTATAGCAGCGGTTCATACTAACCGCTGCTATAGATTCGATTTATAGCAGCGATTACAATGAATCATTGTTATAGGTTGATCTATGGCAGCGATTTTTTATAACCGCTGCTATAGGTCCAACCTACAGCAGCTGTTTTTCTTAACCGTTGTTATATGTTGGACCTATAGCAGCGGTTACAAAAATTGTTGCCATAGGTCTGACCTATAGCAGTGGTTAACAAAAATCGTTGATGTAGATTCTATAGCAGCGGTTTCAAAAATCGTTGCCATAGTATGCGCTGTCATATACCATGTTTGTAGTAGTGAATACAAACTGACTTCAAATAAACACAAACAGCTATAATTACTCTCTATCTTTTATGAACCCAAGGCCAGATAAAAATAAACTATTGTAGAATAAAGACGAACCTCATAAAATAAATATAAATAGTATATAATAAATAAAAATTTTGCTGAAATAAATACAAACTCTTAGAATAAACATAAATTCGGTAATGGATTTTCACTTTTTGCAGTGCTTCATGACTTCCTACATGGCTTCCTACACTTCCTGCTTCATGACATTTGGTGCTATTTATGACTTCCAGCATTGCTTTGACTGTATTTCATGACTATCTTCATCCATCATTTTTTTCATTGGTAATAAAGTATTATTTCGACTGCATTTCATGACTATCTTTGTCCATCATTTTTTTCATTCATAATAAGTTGACTAGCTTAATCAATGTAAATCATTTAACATAGATGATATTTCATACAAATACTGGTACATAGCATAATACACAACAAAACTTAAAATACAAAATAGGCTGTATTACATCATTATAATACATCATAATATAAAGACATGATGTAGCAGAAATACTCTAATCCTTAGGATCAGCTTGCATAGAAGGACAAAAGCGACGGGCTCTATCTTGAGAAACTATACCTCGATGACCACTACTTGTAGGGCTAGATGAGGATGGTTTAGAAGAGGAGGATGGCTAAATAGGAAGAAGCTAACTGAGTTGAGTCTGATTTGGAAGACTTGGAATAAGTACATTGATCTGTTGGCTGATTCGAGCAACAACTTGTAAGACTATTGCCAACACAACAAAGAGAATACTTTTGGCACTTACTAGAGCTTGTAAGACTATTGCCAACATAGCAAAGAGAATACTTTTGGCACTTACTAGAGTTCTTGGAGGAGGTGATGTAGCTGAACTTGCTCCTCTTGCTTTTCTTTTCTTTCTAGTTTGTTCACCTCTAGTTGCTCTTTGGCATTAGAGAAGATGCATCTTCGGAGCCATCCTTTTCCAAAGTTGACTGGCATTACCAAAATTAAAAGCAAAGAAGATGAGAAGGAGGTGGGGAGGAAGTTTTTGGTTTGAGATTTAAGATTTGAGAGGCAATGGAGAGATGGGTTTGCAGATAGGAGCTAGGAATTTTGGGAGCAACAAAAACATGGGAAGGGATAGAAGGTGAAGAGTTTTAGGTTTCAAGATGTTGTTTTATGTCAAAGGCCATGTAGTGCATTCAACCAGATTTTAAAATTCAGTGAACTTGAGTCTAATCGGATTGGATGGAATTTTAAAATTTGGTGAACTTGGATCTAATCCGATCGGATGGAGTTAATAATCAAAAGAATTAAGGTGCCTTGATGGACCCTCCTTGAACTTTCTCTGAAGCCGCCTTGAACCTTCCTGAAGGTGCCTTCATGCTTCATGAAGGCGCCTTCATAAGAATGAAGGCACCTTTAGTCTTTATGAAGGTGCCTTCATAGTGAGCCATGACCTACTATAGGTCTCGACTCGTATTCTTGGAGAATGAAGGTGCCTTCATGAAGAATGAAGGTGCCTTCATTCTTAAAGAATGCGGATCAAGGCCTGTAACGGGTCACGGTTCACTATAGCATCACATGATGGTTCTCATTTATTTTACTTATTTATATTTATTTATTTTAAATTAATATTTTTATTTATTTTACTCTTCATTAATTTTAAAATATAAATATAAATAAAAAAAATCTCTAATTAGAATCAATAAAAATATCAAAAAATTAAAATCCAAGTCAAAAATTGGATTTTAGTTCAAATTTTTTCAAAACCAAAACTTATAAGCTTTTCTTCTTTAGAATAAATAGGTTAAACGATATCAAAATTTATTAAAAATTATTTTATTACTCACTAATATCCAAGGATCAATTATCGTTAATTTTGATTTTAAGAAAATATATATTTTATATAGCCCTTAATGTAGATGCTAGTTTCTAGACTTAAAATATTTTTAGGACTTGTAATGATAGATAGTCACAAATTATACTCAATAACTTGAATAAATTTTGACAAGATAAGTTTAATTCAAAGTAGTTTATAATTGAGATTAAGTGGCACACAAGATTAATCCTAGAAACTTAAGCTAATATAAAAGAAACCACATGTAATCCAAAAATTCTATACAAGATCGGGGTATTATATTTTTTCTCCTTTAAATAATTTGGTCCCCAAATTTCAAGGAGCATGGGTACCTTTAGCATCAAACAAATGCAGATACTTGGCACACATTGCCTCCTCTCTCCCATTTGAGCATAATTTATAATTTATGACTATCTACCATTGATTGCAGGTCCTGAAAATGGTTTCATGAGTCCAAAAAGAAGATAATGATGTGGAGCCATTTAAAGCATTTTTTTATTAAATAATGCTAGATCAGCTAACAGGCATGAGAAGTCCTCCATTTGCTTTTAGGAATGTCTTAGAGATATCCAATGACCAGGGATCCGATTAAATATGGACTGAAATCCGATCAATCAAAGTCCAGTCTCTCTCTCTCTCTCTCGTTATATATATAGCCAGACTAGAATCAGACTAATCAGATATGGACTCAGATCTAGTCAGGTTAAAATTTTATAATAAAAATTTTATACCAATGATCTAAGCCATTGAATGTGATCTACTACTTCAAAACTACTTGCATACAAAAAATTATATGATTTGGAGACCTTTAGCTTATGCATCAAATGGTCAAAAATTGGATAGCCTAAATAAAATTGAATTAGATCCAAGCTATTGAATGCGATCTACTACTTTAAAACTGCTTGCACATAAAAAATCATATAATTTGGAGACCTCTAGCCTATGCATCAAGTGGCCAAAAATTAGATAGCCTAAATAAAATTGAATTAGATGCATTTTTTGATTGTTTGATGCACAGGCTAGGGGATTTGGTGTGCAAGTAGTTTTAAGATAGTAGACCATATCCAATGGCTTGAATCATCGATGTAAGATCCCATTATCTCATTTTAACCAAATTGGATTTGAGCCCAAATCTAGTTGACCTTACCCAAGTCTGCCCCTATATATATAGTTAAGCTAGAATCAAGTCGATCAAATTTGGACTAAGATCCAATCAGATCAAAACTCTATAATAGGGATTCTACATCAATGATCCAAGCATTGATTATGATCTACAATATTAAAACTACTTACATACAAAAAATCATATGATTTAGAGATCTTTAGCCTACACATCAAGTAGCCAAAATTTGGATAGCCTAAATAAAATTGAATTAGGTGTATTTCTTGATCACTTGATGCATAAGCTGGGAGTCTTCAAATTATATGATTTTTGATGTGCAAGTAGTTTTAAGATAGTAGATTACATTTAATGGTTTGAATCATCAATATAGAAGTCCCATTGTTCAGTTTTAACTTGACCAGATCTGAGCCTAAATTGGATTGGCCTGATCCAAATCTGCCCCATATATATATGTGTATGTGTGTATAATTGAATAGATTATTCTAGGGATGATGTTAACAAATTTTAGTAATTATACTAATATCATTAATGGATGCCCCATTATAATCTGTGTAATAACTTATGGCGAATAGAGAGCTTAGCACAAGCTAAGCATATAACCCATGCAATGCTTATAGTTTTCTTAATCTTACAATCTAGATCATTCGATATGTTTTGCTAGAAAATATATGTTCATCCTATGTGAATGTACCATCCTATTCTTAATCTTTTGTCAAGTATGGACAAAATGTTGGAAATATCAAACTAGATGCAAAAATAAACATATCTCCAACCATTATTGTCCAAGCCCAAAAAAATCAACCGTAATAATCTACAACCTCCATGAAAAAATCTTGGATATGCTTCTCAGTATTGTGGAGCAACGTCTTAATGTTTCTAATCCTAATTCAAGCATCACTGATGGAGAGGATCTCACAAGCTCTCGGATGAGTAGAGGATCAAGTCCATAGATGCTCTTTTATAATATACCTCATCCATCAAAGATAGTATTTGAATCAGTTGCAAAGACTATAAGATAAACGTTATCATTGAATAAAGCTTAAATTCATCAAACCATCAAATATATCTCTATCACTTTATTGAAGGTTTATCTTTAGTCAAAATTTAGATTAATTAAAATATATAAAATAAAACCTGATGTATCTTAGTATGGGCTACATCCGGATGGGTTCAATTGGAGAAATTACAACATGAAAAGCTTAGCAGAGCCTCACTAATGACATTTAGTGTATGTTATTGGATTGTTCTCTTATGACCCGATTCTTGTTCAATATTGTAGGTACTTCACTAGAGATTTGAAATGTTCGAATCCCTCTCTTTACTTAACTATCCATTCTAGCTTGCATAAA
The DNA here is from genome assembly GCA_006176705.1 of Cocos nucifera. Taxonomy (NCBI): domain Eukaryota; kingdom Viridiplantae; phylum Streptophyta; class Magnoliopsida; order Arecales; family Arecaceae; genus Cocos; species Cocos nucifera. The sequence continues at coordinate 1,109,609 of QRFJ01000105.1, read as the reverse complement.
AGTTCCTATGCTAACACATGATAAAATTTAGGTGCTTTGCAAAAATATTGATGCCTACTCTTGATGAGAGTTGATTATATTCATCAAAAATTTTTTGCTATTAGTAAGTTTATAAACTCATAATATTGTCCATCTTGATAAAAAAGTTGCTTATTTTTGTGTTGGTTTTGAAGTTAATAACAACCATTATTTTCATATCCATTATTTTAACTAAATATTTTTAAATTTAATTTTTTGTATTAATTTGAGTGAATATAGTCAATATGTATATAATAGACTATCCAAAATAAAGAATGGTATTAAACAAAATCCCTACTTATCATCCAAAATAAAAAACAACTATATTAAATAAGATTGCTACTTATTAAAATTAAAGAATTGTATTAATAATATAATTAACATGGGATATCTACATGGTGAATGGAGAGCTCAATAAAACGTGAGCCTCCATTTTATCTATGCATAATGCATATGATATATATGATAAAAATGGGCTCTTAAATTAAATGGTCGATAAATTATGATGCTATGAGCTATTTCAATGGTGACTATCTAAATAGTATATTATATTGGCTTTTATAGATATTACTGGTAATGATAATTTCTACCACCATTGTTTAAACCATGGATAAAAGCATGTTGACAATTCCCAATTTTATTATAGTGGATCATTCTACCCTCATACATGTCTTGATTTGGCCAACATTTTGCATGAGAGCATACGATTCGAACCGATCCCTCCCACGTGGGTCTTTTGTTTTTTCTAATATGACTTGAAGCATAGGTCTAAGAAATTGGATTGGACCAATCTAATTGGATTGGGACCTAATCATTTGAAAGATTGATCCAATTTCATATATAATCCTATTCATACCAATAAACAGCTTTTAGGAAATAATTCATCTTTAACAATATCTTAGTCTAAGAAACTGGATCAGACCAATCAAATTGTATTAGGACCTAATCATCTAAAACATTGATCATGTTGTGTAGGTTACCCATCATTCGATCTAACCTTCTCTCCTCGGTTTGCAGCCAAGCATCTACTAGTGACCCCATGAGACTATCTTGGACATCAAGGAGAGACCCAAGAGCCCGAGGTGAAGCGGTGCCACATCATTGGCTTTTGTCTAATCTCTGGTCAACCCTAAAATCGGGATCCAACTAACAATAGAAAATAAAGCCCAATGACCTGCATGGGTACTGACACACCCAAGGTAGAGCCTCAGCTCTACCCCGATCTCATATCACTGGCCTATTCAATCATGCAGGCGATTCTTGAAATCTTCTAACAACTTTTGGAATGTGGTCATGATCCACAGCTGACATCTATGACTAATAATCTTGATTCATAGATTAGTGAGTGGATTTTCTATTCTAACACCCATTAGATGATGGGCTAATGATCCTAACGGCCTTCCAGATTCTAGCATAACAACCACGGCTTTATCTTTATATAAAAAGATAATAAGGGGATCCTCAAATAAGCCCGACTCCAGAGCAAAAATCTTATTGCTTTTATACTTTTTTATTGCTTCGACTATTTCCTAAACTCTAACTAACTTAAACTTTGGAGGATTCGGTATCGGACAGACTCTCGCAAGTGAACTTTCTTTGTAGGTCCATTGGCCATTGCAAGCGGCCCATAACTTTTGAAGCACCTAACTGATCTTTGGATATCTCACCATTGGGGTTTAGTGGCAATAGGTTGGCATGCTAGGAAGGGAAAGACATAAATCATCTTTGAAGGAGGAAATGGCAAGGACACAAGCACAAAATACTTCAGCTAACTCTGGTCGATGTTTCTTATGATGGGATGAACGACCAACCCCATAAGCTGAACCTAGTTCTTCTTACCTTGTTATAGTGGTGGACTAACAATAATTTGCTACTCTAGTGCAATAAGTACAAACTCTTATGGCTACCATCTAAATCCTCCAATAGATGGTGGAGAAGTGACTACAACAGCCTAAGGAGGAGAGCCCACATGCTGCTCCATTTGATCTCAACCTACTTAATAGTCTCACTATCTAGATCCTCCAGCCCGAGAAACTCTCCCTCATCACCAAAGCTCGAAGTAGGAGAAATGGCATTGCTCCCCTTCAGGATCGTCTGATAAAGACTCCACCCCAGGATACTCACAATGCCATAGTGATTCCCATCAACTAGATGACCAGGATCAAAAGCTTCAAGAGCTTGACCAATGACTTGTTGAGTTGTAGAAAGATAATAGAGATTAGGCAGATGGCCTCGAATTCAACACTCATCCTCCATTCTCTAAAAGGATTATGGAAGAATCGAATCCATCTTGGTTCAAAATGGTGCATTTGGAGTTATATGACTGCTCCTTCGATCCACTCAACCATTTTGAGAGCTATAAAGCTCTCATAATGATTTACGGGGCAAATGATGCCCTTTGTCTTGCTTTCTCAGCAATCCTCAAAAAGTCTACTAAAATCTAGTACTCTGGTCTTTAACCATGTATTATCCACTCTTTTGAATAGCTAGAGAAGCAATTTATGATGTACTTTAGTAGTAGCAAAAGAAAACCATAAAATTGAGATAGTCTCGTCTTAATTCAGCAACAAGAAGGGCAATCTTTGAAGGATTATATGGCATGTTTCAAAGCTATCACCTTGGAATTTACAACTTGGATGAAGCTATGGCTATGTTGGCTATGAAGTAGGGACTTTGAAGATCTAGGCTTACCTTTTTCTAAGATAAGAAGTTCCCAAAATCCTACTTCGAGCTCCTCACTCGAGCACTAAAATATTCTCAAGCCGAGTAGGGTGTGACTAGTTAGAGAGAAGCTGAGGGAAGAAGGTTCACCAAGAAGAAATGAGCTTGGGAGGAGCCAGGCTGAGCTCATGTTGAGAAGGAAGCCCCCTAATGATGACCAAGCCCTAGGCCAAGGAGTCAGGGCTATCAGTTCGACAATTACACTCCCCTTTTTCCCTATACATAAATCCTCATGAAAATTAAGGGATAGAAGTACCTCCCAAGGCCCTAGGCTATGTAGAATCCACCAACAGCACATGATCACAAGAAGCACTATTGATTCCATGGTGATCATGGACACGACACGAAGGACTGCATTCAAGTGAAGGATAAGATATAAGCTCTGATACAATATAGCTATCTTGGGAAGTTTGTTCATGATTGTGAAGTTTGGGTAGCGAATGACCAGCCAGCTCGGCTACAAGCCAACAAGGGAATGAGCAACCAACCAACAACTAGTATGATTCACATGACCTTTGGAGATGTAACACCTAGGAGGGTCGAGTGTTTGAGCACACCTCAAAGAGGTAGTGGGGTGATAATGTTATATCTTTTTCTGATGATGATGTGCTAAGAGTTCAAACACCTCATGATATTATTATCATTTCTATGACAATAGCGAATTATGATATTAAAAGAGTTCTAATAGATAATGAAAGTTTCGCTAATATATTATTTTATGATGCTTTCTCTTAGATGAAATTGCCTATGGATTGACTAAGAAGGGTCAACATCACTAATTGGATTTTATGGTGATTTAGTAAAAGTGGAAGGAGAAATCACTCTCTCGATCACTATGGGCCGGGAACCTCGACAAGCCACTGTACAATTGACCTTTCTCATAATTTGGATACCTTCAGCCTATAATGTAATACTAGACTGATTTGGATTGAATACACTCTGAGTAGTTGTATTGACTTATCACCTTCTCATTTGTTTCTCGATGAGGAATGGAGTTGGCTAAATGCGAGGAGATCAACACTTACCCAATAATGTTTTATGGCGACGATCAAAAGAAAAAAGCCATGAGAGGCACTACCAATTGAGGGATTGGATATATGGGATAAGAAAAACTAAGATGAGCTTACCAAACAACTGACTTCAAGCCCACTCAAAGTGGAAGATCCTGCGAAGACTGTAAAGATTAGATTATTGTTGACCATTGAATTCTAAGGTCGACTTTTAAATTTTCTATGTAGAAATATAGATATCTTTGCTTGATCAACCTTGGATGTACCAAAAATCCCCCTTGAGGTAATTATCCATAAATTAAATATTGATTTAAAATATAAACTAGTTCAACAGAAGAAGAGGAACTTTACTTTGGAGATACAACAAGCTATCGATGAAGTGGATAAGCTACTAGTTGCGAATTTTATCCGATTGGTGCACTATCTAGAGTGGCTAGCCAATATTGTTATGATCAAAAAATCTAATAGAAAGTGAAAAATTTATATCGACTACACCGATCTAAATAAGGCTTATCCCACTGATAGTTTTTCTTTGCCGAAGATCGGCAAACTAGTAGATGCGACGTTGGGACATAAATTATTGAGCTTCATGGATGTATTTTCTAGATATAATCAGATTCAGATGGCCCCCGAGGATAAAGAGAAAAAAGCCTTTATGATTGAAAAGGGTCTATATTGCTACAAGGTCATGCCCTTTAGGCTTAAGAATACTAGGGCTACTTACCAGTGACTTATCAACATGGTTTTCAAAGACTAAATTGGTTGGAACATAGAAGTTTATATCAATGATATGCTGATAAAAAGCATTGAGGTTGATCAACATATAAATGTCTTGGAGGAGGCATTCAATGCATTAAGATGGTATCAGATGAAGCTAAACCTGAGTAAGTGCGCCTTTGGCATAACCTCCAATAAATTTCTCAGCTTTATAGCTACAAGACAAGAAATTGAGCTCACTTCAAAGAAAATACAAGCAATCCTCAACATGAAACATCTGACTTCAAAGAAAGAAGTTCAACACTTGATTGGACGTATCATGGTTCTTAACTAGTTCATTTTAAGATTGGTAGAATGGTGCCTTTCTTTCTTTAAAATTCTCTAGCATATGAAGGACTTTACCTAATCGGATGAATACCAAAAAGCCTTTGAAGAGTTAAAGAAGTATCTGAGCTCGCCTCCATTTCTATCGAAGCCTCATATGGGAGAGAAACTTTATATATATATCTTTCTACCTCGACAGAAGAGGTTAACTTGGTCTTGGTCCAAGAAGATGAAAAGAGAGTGCAAAAGCCAATCTACTATACAAGCAGAGTTCTACATGATGCCAAGATGAGATATTCTCGGGCCAAATTGGTCTATGCACTTATCATCTTGGTGTAATTACTAGGACCATATTTTCAGTCTCACTTGGTTGTGGTTTTGACTAACCAACCGCTGAGAGCCTTATTGTAATAACTTGATACAATGAGAATAATGATAAAGTGGGTGATCAAACTTAGCAAATTTGACATTTCTTATCGCCCCTAGCCTTTAATAAAAGCTCAGATATTAGCGGACTTCATCGCTGAATGCACCATTCCTAAGAATAAAATAACCATGGATGAACTTAGGGAGCAAACACTTGTAACTACTTGGATCCTATATGTGGATGGCACATCAACTTCCAAGGAAGTAAAGAGAGGCTCATCTTGACTAATTCTGAAGGAGTGGCGATTGAATATGCTCTCAAGTTTGCTTTTGATGCTTCAAATATTCAAGCTGAATATGAATCCCTGTTAGCTGGTTTAAGAATAGACAGAGCATGGGGTAGAAATATTAAAAGTCTTTACCAACTTGCAGTTGGTGGCTGGACAATTATGGTGTGAATATGCAGCCTAAGATCCTACTATTTAAAGGTACCTCCAAAAGCTATAGTGTTAAAATCGGTCTTTGACTACTTTGAAATTACTCATATTCTAAGGTTAGAGAATGTCCTGATAGATGCTGTATCCCATCTCACCACCTCAGGTATTATGGGCTAGAAAAAGTGTCCATAGAGCATTGACAATGTAGAAGAAGTTCCATTGGTCGAGCAAGAGCCAAGCTAGATCTATCTTATAATCAACTACTTAGCGAATGGAGCTCTTTCTAACAACCCTTTAGAAGCACGGCAACTAAAATGAGTGGCATCTCGATATATGCTCTTAGAAGAAAATTTGTACCAAAAATCATTTTCTTTGCTTTTATTTAAATGCCTTTAACCCTCTAAGGTCGATTTTGCTCTTTGAGAAGTACATGAGTGCATCTATGATGATCATCTATGGGTAGATCATTAGCCTATAAAGTACTATAATAAAGATACTATTGGTCTACGATGTAGCAAGATGTGATAGACTTAGTTCAGAAATGTGATCAGTGTCAAAGATATGCAAAATATTCAAAGATAATCTGCAAGTTAGTTAACCCTGATCATGGCACCATGGCCTTTTGCTTAGTAAAGAGTTAATATTCTCGGTATATTCTCATACGCAATAGGACAATACAAGTTCCTCATCATGACAATTGACTACACCAAATAGGTTGAAGCATCAAATTATCGAGAAGGTCAAAGATTTCCTTCAAAAATCAATCATTTGTTAGTTTGGTTTGACACAAGTTATTGTCATGGACAATGGGCGATAATTTGACAATCTCAAGTCCAAGAAATTTTGTGAAGAACTTCATAGAACTCATAGACTTATCATGGTAGGGCATCCATAATCAAATGGAGAAGCTATGGTAATGAAGAAAACTATTCTATATGATGCAATAAAAGATCGAATCAAGCTAAAGGACCGTGGGTGGAGGAGTTGTATAGCATCTTATGGGCTTATTGAAGTACTCCTTAGATCTTGACTAGAGAGACTCCAATCAACCTGGCATTTGGAACAGATGCTGTAATTCCTGTAAAAATTAGATATCCATTGACAAGAGTGGAATACTATGATAAGACAAGTAATTCAAAATGGTGATGTGCTGACCTCGATTGGATTGAGAAAATATGGGAATGAGATGAGCTAAGGATGGCGACATATGCATGATGGATGGCTCGTTATTACAAAGCTCGAATTAAGCCTAAAGTTTTTTATCAAGAAAACCTTATTCTTAGATGAGTTGAAATCTCCAAACCAATGAAATAAGAAAAGTTATCTCTAAATTGGGAAGATTCTTATAGGATCAAAGATAAACTCAGGTTGGGAGCATACAAGCTTGAAAACCTTAACGACTCTCAAATTCCCCGCACTTGGAATGCTGAAAACCTTTAGATATATTATTAGTAAGTTTTGCTTTAAATTAATTATATATTAAAATATTTTATTTTATATGCAGCTTTTTGTTCAATGGAAATCAACTACAGAAAAGGTTGCTTGCTTGAGTAAGCATGACTCAACCAATAAGCCATGGCATAATATTTGATACAAAACCAATTAAGTTGGTTGGCTGATACAATTAAGTTGAATGGCTGATACCCGACTAAAATAGCTAGTTAAACTCCAATGGTAAAAACTGATACATTCGACTCCAATACGTGAATTTTTTGTATAGATTGACTTTGACATCTACTCAATTACAATAGTAAAAGCTACTCGGAGAAATGTTGACTACACAACTTCAAAATAATTCGACTCAAATAAAAAGTCTCAAACATGCTACATATGATGATGAAAATGAAGCTTCCATTACTAAAGAAACTTGTTCTTACAAGCTTGGAGGAATTCCAAGAACCAAAGAGCAAAAATAGGGATAGGGAAAACACAAAAATGTGAGCCTAAACTTCAATGATGGCTACATTTTTAACTCCTAGAGGAGCTTCATTGGGAACCGACTAACCTTATTGATGTCTAAGAAGTCAGAGGGCCAATGTCGGCCATGGAAGAAAGCCACTGGATCATGGCCTTGCATTCATTGAAACCAAAGTCGTAAGCCCACTAAGAAGTTTCTATGGCTTCAACCATGATTTTGGTTCTCTCTACGGCGGCATGCTCCTCGGCTAGCCTAACCTTCTTCTTGAGCTCCTTCACCAACAACTGCTCTACCTTAATCATATCCTTGAAGGTCTTACTAAGTTCCCTCATCATCAACCTTTCTACCTCAATCACATCCTCAAAGTGCTTGTGGAGTTCCCTTTCCACTGATATTTTCAGTTCAATCGGATATGCAAGGGAGATTAGGTTTTTTATGGTAGCTAGGATCTCAGTCTCAAACCGAGCTACCTTCTCGACGGCCTCCTTTACTTCTTTCATCGCTTATCTTCTCAACAACCTATTCCTCAGCCTCCTTTGTCCAACCATGGGCTTTCCGAACCATCCCCTCCATAGAGGCTTTGAATCGATCATACTTGATTGAGCACCCGCTGAAGAAACAATACATCGGTTATATGGAATAGAAAGTGAGCAATGAGGAAAATCAAAGAAAGAGGATTATTTCAATTGAAAAAGTAAGCTTTTCATTAATGAAGGCTTCATTATAATATTTTTTTCCATTATAAAGTCCAAAAGAAAAATAAGGGAGAAATACAAAAGATTGCCCCAGTAGAAGCATCGGCAACCACCTCATTATGAGGAGCAGTTGGTGACTTTGTGTCTGCAATGGGCTTAGACTCTACCTTCGGTTGCTCCAAGATTGCTCTAAGATCCTCCTAGACCTCATCTATGGCTCCAAGCTTGCTCAAGTTGAGATCAAGATACAACCGAGCAACTTGAACCTTGCAGTCTTTCATGCCGAGATGATAAGTTTCTGCTACTCCCTCGATGACTTCCTCAACAAAATCTTAGGAATACTTGAAGTTAGAGATCGCTTAAAAAGTTGAGCAGAGGCCTTAGTAGCAGTTGCCTCATCCTCGGCTGCTATCCAGTTTTCTTCCAAGGTTGCAAAGACTAGCTCACAAAGATCGATCTCCTTCTCAAGCTCAGCCATAGTCTTTTTTTTCTTTGCTAGCCAGACCTCGAGTGCAGCCACCCTCTCCTGACTAGCAATGAGCTCGATATTGAGCCAAGCCCTTTGCTCAACCTTGTTGGCTTCTCACTTCTCAGTGGCCTTGAGGAGTTTTTTGGTGACTTTAGCCAAAGATTTAGCAATCTGGGCCTTTTCTTCCAAAGAGTGGCTAAGCCAGTTGAAATTGAGTAGTCCTTCATGAAGGAAAAATAGTTTTTCCACCATAGGATCGTTCAGATCTATAATAAAATTTCAAAAAAAATTTTAATAGATTCTAATTAGATATGAGAGTTCTTAGATCTGATCCTATTAATCTGATATTAAAAATAAAAGTTAAAATTAAATTAGATTTAATTTTTATACCTGATTGGATAATCTGATTATCATGTTGATGATCTGCTGCACCCAAAGTTCTGAATCAAGCCACTCATGCATCTAGCCTCTACCGATATCCACTCAGGCTAGTTCTAGAAGTCTTCTTCTTTCAAATTTGATCTTCAAAAATTAGATCTAGATCTAATTTATAGGTTCTTCAAAATGACTGCTGAAGGCTGCACGTTCATCTCACGAACACCATCACGTAGAGCCTGATCTTCGCACCAATTTTCTTGGATCTTCCTCGCTATTTATGCCCAACTTTTAGGCATGGAGAAAGCGGAGAGGAGGATGAGAGGGCATGGAGAGGTGTTAGGGGTGAAGGAAAAATTGGGTTTTCTACTGCAGGATGCATCTAATCAGATCAAATTTGCAGCCAAATAATTTTAAAATTTTTTCTTGATCCGATCAGATCTGAAAGTTCTCAGATCTGATTAGATGATCTAAAATTTATAAATAAAATAAAAATAAAATAATGATATCTAATATCATCTGATCGGATAAATCATTTACTCGTTGTGATGATCTGATGACTAATTCAAGGTTCTGATTGAGCTATCCATGCATCCGACCTCTACCAGTATCCACTCAGATTAGATCTACAAGTCTCCTCCTTCTGGATCTGATCTCCAAAGATCAGATATGGTATCATCCCGTAGAGCCTTCAAATCAAACTCTGAAGGCTATGTGTTTGTCTCACGAACACTATCGTCTCTTGCTGATCTTCGCGCCAATGGAACTTGATCTTTACTCGTAGGTTTTGTCCAACTCTTAGGTATGGAGAAAAAGGAGAGGATCAGATGAGGAAGGTGTGGAGATGGAGATTTTGGCAAAGCTTCATCATAGAGAAATCACGATGCACAATAGCTTGTGCAGGACCCTATTTATAGACCCAGTCAAGAGTCCTTTGCATATAACTTTGAACAGGTCAAAGTTTAACATGTGGAAGGACTCTCCACCTAATCTCCATGCCCACACCTTATTTTCTCAGATTTTTGTTGCACAAAATCTTAAGAAAATAGCATGAAATCAATTTTGGATAAGAGAAATAGATGGTGCAAGGCTCTTATCTTCCGAGAGTTTGATCCAAATCAAATTTCTTTGACACAGTCAAAACAATTTGAATGGAGTTCTCCACATTTATTCATATGGGGTGCACACTTAGAGGAATGTACGCCCTCTCCCTCTTCACGTAATGCCTGGGGCATGCACCCCAATAAAATTTTCAAGGGGCATACACTTTTAATCCTTTAATTCCTGCAAATTCGGTCAACATTTGACCCTTGTTCTATTCCCATCTTATGGGATTTAGGACAAAATCTTTTCAAGTCCCATCCAATGGATTTATATCAAGCCCTAATTAAGTCAGAACAAGTCTTGATCAGACCAGGACTCGATCTAGTTAGATCAAGAAAAATCCATCTAAAATTTTTGGAAGAGGCTTGTCCAAATTTTATCTCATGATTTTAGGACAAGCCCTAATCTGGCAAAGACAATCTTTGTCTTGTTTTCATTTTATGCAATTTGAGATAAGATTTGATTAGGCAAGGACAAGATCCAGTCAGATCAAGATAAATCTCTATAGAGTTCCTGGATGAATCTTGTCCAAATAGTTTTGAAAATTAATAGGTCTTATCCTATTTTCATTCGATGGATTAAGACAAGCCTAGATTAGGTTAGAATAAGACTTTTTTGATCTGAATAAATTCCAGTCAAATTAGGATAGAGCCATACAAGGCTCCCAGATGAGCCAAATCTAATTTGGCTTAGTCAAGATGAATCAGAAAGATGAGAGAAGGAGAATATTAGGTTCCATCATGTGCTAGCACGATTCCCTTGAACCTAATTGGATCTAATCCAAATCAATTGAACTGGATTATCTCAATTGATGACATCCAAACCTAAATTCTTGTTTGTGTGATCTAGTTAGATTTTGTTCTGTATGGTAATAGGACATGTCGTGATCTCCATCATCGACATCATCGAAACATCTTTCGATGAACTAGAACTCTTCTAATTCACTTAATTAGAATTATCAATCATCAAGATAATTCTAATTAATCTCAAAATTCATCAGTGACACCTAATAGTATATGGTGGCAATCCATCAAAACTGAATAGCGAACCTCTCAGTGCAGCTACCTATATGATTGGGTTCTTCTATTATGAGCCTCGATGAGATTAAGGTTAAGGTGAACTCATCAAACCCAACACCCATCATATGAATGAATCGTTTGATTTGAGTCCAATGTGAAACACTAATAGAAACTCCATTTTATTATTTCACACTACCATGGCCATGAATTTTAGGACTCGATCTTATGATCATCATAGGACCACTCCTCTACCGAGGTTGATAGATCCCATCTTGATGCGATCTAATTCTTATAATAAACATGCTATAGCCAATATACATCTCAGAATTCTGAATGGCTAGAAGATTGAGTTATGGTATTGTCAAACTATAACACCTTCAAGGTGAACTATCGATGCACCTCAGATCAAAGAACCAGATGCATGCTGCAGCATCGAGCTAGTCATCGATAAGAAAGTAGACTCTATTATGACTGCTCGAGGTGGTCACGCTCAATGCCCTTGTTCTCAATAAGTATCTGTACTCTCATTCTGGTGTCTCTATACCATAGACTCAAGACTCATCTATCCTAAGAAAGTGATCATACATCGATCTTCTGGATGAATCATCATTTTCATAATGATTCTACAATCGAAAGTAGTTTATGAGTTAATTATGATAACACATGCCTTAAATTCTTAACTCTTGAAAATATATGTTATCATGTCTATTAACTCAATGGATGTATCACAGATACTTTAATACATAATATGATGAAATAAATAATCTTTTAATTAATTTTGAGTCAAAATTATGAATTGCCCCTAGAAAATATTTAATAAGTGTCGATCAATCTGGCTTCTAGGGTTCATATCTGACAAACTCCCACTTGACCTAAAGCCAATTAGCTATAAATTTAAGTCTCATCTTCTCAAGATAGGCTTTAATCTTCTACGGACCTAAAGGCTTCATCAGTGAGTCAACCGCATGGTCTGCGGAGTTGACTCTCTTAATCTTGACATGTTTCTTCTTGAGGTAATCATGGATGAGGTGGAATCATCTTCTTGGAATTCTTTCAAATTTCAGTACCACCATTACATAGGAACAAACTTTCAGATATCAACTTTCGATCATCTATGTCAGACATAAAGTCTGAATCTACATACCCCTGGATCTAGAGTTCACTATGCTGAATCTCTTCAGCACTTTCTCTATGTGAGAGACCCAGCATCCTCTTTAGTTTATTCCTATAGACCATAAATCCCAAAATATAGGATGCCATACTTAGGTCTTTCATAGAAAATTTATTAAATAACCATACTTTGACCTATGTCAGCATGAAAATATCATTCCTAATCAGAAGGATGTCATCCATATACAATATGAGGAAGACAATAGCGCTCCTACTGATCTTCTTGAACACACTTGATTTGTAACATTCTGAACTAGCAAAATAGAGAATTAAAAGATTTATGTTCATGTATGGGTGGCATAGTAGTCTATTTATGGTATAATTGAGCCATTTAAGTATAAATTATGACTATCTATCTTTTTGAGTCTTAAAGGTTTTCTAAGTCTGAAAGCTAGCACCTATAAGGGGGGCTATATAAAATATGTATTTTCTTGGAATCAAAAGTCTTGATAATTGATCCTTAGATGTTAGTGAGTCATAAAATAATTTTTAACAAAGTTTGGAGATTCTTTAACCTATTCATTTTGAAGCAAGAAAGTTATAAAAGTTTTGAGTTTGGAATATTTGAACTAGAATGTAAATTTTGTTTCTTATTTTTAAAAATTTTGATTTTTTTGATATTTTTATTGATTCCAAGTAGGAGGATGTTTTTTATTTACATTTATGTTTTAAAATTAATAGAATAAAATAAATGAGGATATTAACTTCTGAAGCTGAGAATTGAGTAAAGCTATTAACAGAGTCTGAAGAGTTATTTTTTAAAATTCTAGAATTCGAGCTGATCTGAATTAAAATTGAGCTAACCCAAGTCTCAGGCTACAGAGTGAGTTTTCTATTTTTTCTGAGAGAGCTGACAACTTGATAATCGAGTTGACCCACCTAACAATCGAGCTGATCCAAATTGGAGCCGAGCCAACTCGATCAGTGGAAACATAAGAGCAGTGTGGTTGTGGAGCTTTAAAAATGGTGTTTTAAATGAATTTTTGGAAAAATAACTTAACAGCTAGCTTCTTTGAGCTATGCCACGTAATTAGAAAAGAGAGGGAGAGGTGTGTTGGCTTTTTGATGGAGTGACACCTAGAAATTCTATTGTTTCTCCTAGAATAAAGGCCACCGATTCTTCTTTAGGTTGTCTTGAGTTCTGTAGCTATTTAGAAAGAAAAGAGAAAAGAAGAGAGCTAAGGAAGGTCATGTGTCAGTCAAAAATCAAGAGAAATTCAGTAGGAAAAGGAATGATTTTGCTGTAGACTGACTGGAAGGAAGAAAACTTGCTATTGTTAGAAGAAGAAAGGAGCCGATTCTATAGTAGTAGTGTTTAACAGTTTGAGGTAAGGCTCTTAGGCTCTAAATTAGGTTCAAATTAATCATTTAAGTAGTGTTATTAGATGAGATGTTGTAGTAAAGCAAAATTAGGCAATTAAACCTGAGTTGGAGGATGAATTATGCTATCAATTTTACTAGGTATTGCTGAATGGTTAAGTAAGTAATTAAAACTGTGTTGACTGAATTTAGAACTATTTGTAAGGATGGAACCATAGCTGAACTTTTAAAAATTTTTGAATTTATGTTAAGTTTAGTTAGACCTAAGCTAAAGCAAAGCAAGGTATATTCTATTTTCATGTATCATATGGTATGTGTTGAATATGTGTATACTCATTTGATAGAGAAGGAAGAAGGCTCAAGAGGGTGTTTTGAATGTTCAAGCACCAAAATAAGAAAGATAGCTTAGTAGCTAGCTAGTTGAGGTGAGTGGATTTTCTTATCTAGCTTTTGTATTTTCTTTCTTATATGTGGTTCTATTCATTTTCATAAGTATGAAGCATAAATATGTACAAATATTTTGATACTTAGCTTATTCTTTTGTTTGAAATTTATTTAAGTCAGTCTATTGGTATTTAGAAATTTATTTAGTATCAGCTTTTGAAAGAATGCATAGCACAGTATGTCATGCAGCATATAGCAGTCGGCACCTCCTTATGATTTAAGGTATCAAAATGTCCGGTGGGGCTTAGCAGTATATCAAAATGCTCGATGGGGCTTGGCAGTATATCAGAATGCTCGGTGGGGCTTTATCATCAGCATTCATACATGCACTAACTACTCATGGTAGGGGTGCGATGGGAGTAGTCAGCCATAGCCATCAGCATTATTCAAAAAAGAGAAAAATGGATGTATTTAGTTCGGTAGAATTTTTTTAGCTCAGCAAATTCTATTAGCTCAGTAAACTTATTTTAGCTCAGTAAAGCCTTCTTTCAGCAAAATGATTTATTTATGATTTTGTTCTTGTTTGGTTTACTTATATTTAAAAGTATATCAAAAACATAAGTTATATGTTATGACAATGAATATTATAGCTATGCCTTTCTATTTTTTCACTATTAGATTGTTTATCCACTCACTGAGACTTTCCAAGTCTCACCCATCACTCTTTCTCATTACAGTTTTAGAGTAGCTGAGCTTAGAGGATTATATCAGCATGTTAGTAGCCATCTTAGAAAAAAGAAGTTAGTTATGTGAATCAGGGAAAGGGCGTTGATAGTATTTTGAGTTGCATTAAATAGTTATGTTCTGGAACTAGAAACTATTAAGTATGTTTTCTTTTTAGAATGTATGCATAAAGTGAATTTTTATTTATGAAATACTGAGTTTGGATTTGTGAAATGATGAGTTAAATTGGAATGTTTCTTTTAGTATGTTAAATAGGCTTAATTGAAATATTTATAATTGATTAAGAAATTGGTTAAAATAATTATTTGAAAAGCAGGTTTAAGTAATATTACAGTTCAACTTAGTTTAGAATATCCTCTTAACATTTAGATAAGGGTGGGGTGTGGCACCATCACTCGAATTCAGGGGTGGGGTGTTACATGATCTCTTCTCATTCTTGATAAAATCAAACAATTTGATTACATCAAGCATTCCAACTCTGAGATGCTAGCTTAAGTCCATAGATGGACCTTTACAGCTTGTAGACCTTTGTAATCACCATTACTGGATGTGAAAATAAATAGCTATTTTATAAATATCTTTCTCAAAATATTCATTTATGAATTTCATTATCACGTCCATCTGTCCTATTTCGTAATTAAAATATACTGCAATGGCAAGCAATGTGCGGATGGATGGCCACTGATGAGAAGGTATCTAATACCCTTTCACCACTAGCCAAGCTTTGAATATCTCTACATTTCCATCTGCACCTATCTTTCTCTTGAAGATTTATTTATACTCAATAGGTACTATACCTTCAGGTGGATCTATTAAGATCTAGATTTGGTTCGAACGCATCAAGTCAATCTTTGACTTCATTGCCTCTAATCAATTCTCGAAGTTGATATCTGATATCACCTCG
This sequence comes from Cocos nucifera, assembly GCA_006176705.1. NCBI lineage: Eukaryota > Viridiplantae > Streptophyta > Magnoliopsida > Arecales > Arecaceae > Cocos > Cocos nucifera. Next base: position 1,093,914 of record QRFJ01000105.1, on the reverse strand, counting down.
TCATAGGTTCTGGGATTATCACCATGAATTCCATTTTTTATGAGGAACATTTTCTCTATATTCTCTAAAATAGTACCTAAGTACCTTTAAGAGGATGAGAAATCCTATTTTACCTATAAGGTGGAGGATGTAGTGAATATGGATTGGCTCAGACTAACTAGGTTCCTCAGGTTCCTTGGCTCGTTACTCTTTGAAGATTTTCTCCTCGAGCCTAATCTGTCTTTCGATGCCACCATCTTGATCAAATTATTTTTCAAGAAAAAAATGATGTATCGACTCACAATCACATTGTAATCTTTCGAAAGATAGGAATAATATCCTAATCACTCTTTAGAATATCCAATAAACTGAGCTCTAAAGGACCTAAACTCTAACTTGTCCATTATAGACAACCCCAATTCTGAGATGACTTAGACTTGATTTCTTATCATGCCATATCTCATATGCAATGATAGAAACAATTTTAGATGGAATTCTATTTTATAATTAAATAGCTATCATTAAACTATGTCCCTAAAGAAACTCAAAAAGGTCCGTAAAGCTCATCATGGATCAAACCATATTTAATAGGATCTGATTTCTCCATTCTGAAATTTCGTTGAGTTGATGTATTCTAGGTGGAGTCCACAGAGACAATACTATTATTCTTGAGATAGTCCAAAAATTTTTGACTAAGATATTCACCTCTTCGATCGGATCGAAGAATCTTAATAAACTTTTTAATTTTATTTTTTACTTTATTTCTGAATTTCTTAAACTTTTTAAAGCTTTAGACTTGTGTCACATCAGGTACACATCCATATCGAGATAAATCATCAGTAAAGATAATGAAGCAAACATAATTGCCTCTGGCCAGCACATCGAATGGACTGCATGCATTTATATATATTAGGGCAAGTAGGTTGTGGCCCTTTCCCATATCCTACTAAAGTGATCTTGGTCATTTTGCATTGAAGGTATGATTCACAAATCGGATATGACTCGAAAGTCAACGGATCCATTAGTCTAGATTTCTTTAATTTGTTAATCCTATCTTCAACTATATGACCTAGTCTTAAGGTGCCATAGATACCTTTTGTTAACACTATCTTTAGATCATTTTGATCCTATGGCATTCATGTTTTGCTCGATAGACTCAATGACGAGCATTCCTTCAGAAGGTCCTTCTTCTTGCTTGTTCTTCAGGCTGGCCAGGTACCTAGGGCAGTTCTACTTTTAATGACCATCGAAGTTGTAGTGAAAATACTTTTTCTTCTCTGTAGTCTTCTTCTTCTTCGACTCACCCTTCTTTTTCCCTCTATTTTCTACTTCTTCACAAACTTCTTCTTTTCAAAAGATTTTTTTTAGAAGTCTACTCCATAGCCAAAACTGAGTCCTTTGAACTCTTCAAAGTTTGCTCAATAGTAACCAACATATTCATTAACTTGGTAAAGGTGCACTGGAGCTCATTCATATAAAAGTTCATGATGAACTACCCATAGAATCATTTAAGGATTGCAGGATCACATCAATCTGTAGATCCTTGCCATCAAAACATCGAGCTTCTCAAGCTCTTCTAGGTCCTTGATCATCACTAAGCAATGATTTTGGACCGACTGCCCATCACGCATCTGTGCATTAAATAGTCTTCTAGAGACTTGATAATGTGCTGCGTGACTCTATTTATCAAATAACTCTTGCAGGTGAGCCAACATTTGATGAGCAGCCCTAATGTCTTCATGTTGGTGCTGCAACTCATCTGATATTAAGCCCAACATGTAGCACCTAGCTTTGTTATCATTATCCAACCATTTTTCATGAGATGCTTTCTAATCTATAGTCAGACGTGCTTGTAAAGTGGGGTTGATCCTGGTCCAATACATAGATTAACTTTTTTGAATCCAAAATAATTTTGAAGTTCTTTAGCCAATCCTTGTAAATTGGTCTGATCAACTTGTGGGTATCTAGAATTCGGACTAGGGGGTTTAATGCAGACATTTTTCTATAGAGAGTCAAAATTTTTAGTTAGACTTATAATTTAACTCAACTATTTTTTTAACAGATTTCATTTTTAAACAAATTAAGCTTCCACTATTTTTTTGGATTCCTACACTTTCTTGATAGAGATGCAAAAATCTTCACGATTATTGATTTCTAGTGGGTGGTATGGTCCCACCGACTGGCTCACCACCTCATCTAATAGTTATTGATGATGGATCAATCGATGAATGGATAACTTTTATCCAATATATTTTTAAATATGGTACATCCAAATCTGATCTCTAATTCATAAAAATCACCATGCCCGAAATATTGCTCCACTCCTTAGTTAAGTCAAATCCACCATTTGTACGAATTGAATTCCTGATTGAGTTCCTCACCGTATCTAAAATATTGAGCCCAATCCATCCTCTAACCCATAGCATCCAATACCTAATAGATATGGTTGCATCTTTTCAGTGCAACTAAACCACTGTATCCAATCGAGAATAATCAATCTTGAGAAGGGCCCGCACATCTACAATGGTGAAGACTTAGAACTTAATATTTTCTTAAGAAGATTTGATTTGGTCTCTTAGACTCAACTAGTCATAACATTTATGACTAATCTATTAGCATGGATTAGCTCAAATCGTTAACTATCTTAAACCAGAACTGGATCGACTCAATAGACCAGATAAGTGAGATCAGTGAGAGGAATATGCCATTAACTCATCATTAATGCATTTAGATCGAGTAGCTTTTAATTAAAGACCATTGCTCGTATCTGCCAAACTTATCTTAGACATCAACTTGTTTGACCAAAACTGATAGGATTTGCTTACAATCCAGGCTCAAACCATGAAGCCAAATTAGGTCTTAACTTGATCAACCATATATGACTGTAAGTTGATCTTGATCCAGACTTAATCTTATTAGGCTTGTCAAATCTAAGCACTCTTGATCCCATCTAACCAACTCTTGATTCGGTTTGATGAACCACTAGACCTAATTGAGCTACCCACATCCGAACCCATGTTTTATAAAGGTATCTTGGATCTAAAAATTCATAATTTTTAGATCTAATTGATTTTATAAACTTAATTCTTAATTAAGTTCAGGATTTAATAACAAAACACATATAAATTTTTTTAAGATTTTAGGATCTAGGATTTTGTAGAAAAATAAATTTTTGATTTTTGATTAAGGGCAAACGTGCAGCACCCTTACACGCCATAAGAGCATCCCATCAAATGGGAAGAAAGAGCCTTTAAATCCTTTTAACTCTTATGACCGAACGGCCAAGGAGAATGCCTTAATCAGAAAGATGAACTATACTATAAAACTATTAGATCTAAAGCATATAACTATTATATGATTTAAGATCTAATCTATACATGTTTTGCATACATCTCATGTATCAAATTTAATATTTAAATTTATATTTTAGATCTGATTATATCTAATATAATATTTAAAAATAAAATTTTAAATGATCTCATCATAACAAAATTTTAAACTAGACTATTCATGACATAGATCTATAGAACTAGTCTAGACATGCATTGCATATATCATACATATAAAATTTTAAATGCATCTCATGCTTTCAGATCTAATTATATTACATAATATCTAAAATTTAAATAATTAAAATATATAATCAATAGAAAATTAAATGAACATTTTATAAAAATTTTTGATGTAGACTATGACATAAAACTACAGATCTAGTCTAGATGTTAGCTGCCTATATCATATATATCAAAATTTTAAATTAAATTTTATATTTTAAATTTGATTATATCTAATATAACATCTAAAACTTAAATGATCAAATTATAAAAATTAAATTAGATCTAATCTAAAATATATTTGAATAACTATCATGATATAGAACCACATATCTAGACTAGAACATGCATTATATATATCAAATATATAATTTTAAAATATATAAATTTTTATTTTAGATCTGATTACATATCATGTATCATCTAAAAATAAAAAAATTAGATTATAAAAAAAATTTAGATCAAATCTAAAGATAGATATGGATCAGGCAACCTGGCTCTGATACCAGTTGAAGAAAAAATCAAGTTTTCTATCATAGGATGCATCTGATCGGATCATATTTATAGTAGAATAATTTTAATTTTTTTTATTAGATCAAATTTGAGAGTTTTCAAATTTGATTAGATTTATCTAAATTTATAAATAAAAATAAAAATAAAATAATGATATCTGATATCACCTGATCGGATAAATCGTTTATCCATTGTGATGATCTAACGATTGATCTAAAATTCTGATTGAGCCGCGCACGTGCCCAACCTCTACCAACATTCACTTGGATCAGATTTGGAAGTCTCCTCCTTCTAGATCTGATCTCCAAAGATCAGTTCTGGTGTCTTTCCGTAGAGCCTTCAAATCAAACTCTAAAGGCTACACGTTCATCTCACGAACATCGTCATCTTTTGCTGATCTTCACACCAACGGAACTTGATCTTTGCTCATAGGTTTTGTCCAACTCTTGCGTGTAGCGAAGAGGGAGAGGATTAGACGAGGAAGGCATGAAGATGGAGATTTTTTTGGGGTTTGGGCATAGAAAAATCGTGATACACAACAGCTTGTGCAGGGCTCTATTTATAGATCTAGTCAAGAGTCCCTTCGCATATGACTTTGAACAGGTCAAAGTTTAACATGCACAAGGACTCTCCACCTAATCTCCACGTCCACACCTTATTTTCTCAGATTTTTGTCACATAAAATCTTAAGAAAATGGCATGGAATCAATTTGGGATAAGAGAAGTAGAAGGCGCAAGGCTGAGTTTGATCCAAATCAAACTTCTTTGACCCAGTCAAAACAATTTGAATGGGGTTGTCCATATTTATCCATATGGGGTGCACACTTAGAGAAATGTGCACCCTCTCCCCTCTTCATGTAATGCCTGGGGCATGCACCCCAATAAAATTTTCAGGGGTGCACCCCCCTGATCCTTTAATTCCTGCAAATTGGGTCAACATTTAACCCTTGTTTTGTTCCCATCTTATGGGATTTAGGATAAAACCTTTTCAAATCCTATCCAATGGATTTATGTCAAGTCCTAATCAAGTTAGAACAAGCCTTGATTAGGTCAGGACTTGATTCAGTCAGATCAAGAAAAATTCATCTAGAATTTTTGGAAGAAGCTTGTCCAAATTTTATCTCATGATTTTAGGATAAGCCCTAATCTGGCAAAGACAACCTTTATCTTGTTTCCATCTTATAGGATTTAGGATAAGCCTTGATCAGGCAAGGACAAGATCCAGTCAGATCAAGACAAATCTCCATAGAGTTTTCGGATGAACATTGTTCAAATAGTTCTAGAAATTAGCAGGTCTTGTCCAATTTTCATCTAATAGATTATGACAAACCTAGATCAGGTTAGGACAAGACTTTTCTAATCTGGACAAGTTCTAGCTAGACCAGGATAGAGCCATACAAGGCTTCCAGATGAGCCAAATCTAATTTGGCTTAGTTGAGATGAATCAGAAAGATGATAGAAGGAGAATATTAGGTTCAATCATGTGCTAGCATGATTTTCTTGAACCTAATTGGATCTAATTCAAATCAATTAAACTGGGTTAGCTCAATTGATGACATCCAGATCCAAACCCTTATTTGTATAACCCAATTAGGTTTAGTTCTATATAGTAATGGGATATGTCATAATCTTCATCGTCGACATCATCGAAATACCTTTCGATGGACTAGAACTCTTTCGATTCATCCAATTAGAATTATTGATCATCAAGACAATTCTAATTGATTCCAAAATCTACCAGTGACACCTAGCAGTATATAGTGGCAATCCATCAGAACCGAATAGCGAATCTTTCGGTGCAGCTACCTGTGTGATTGGATTCTTCTATCATGAGCTTTGACGGGATTAAGATTGAGATGAACTCATCATACTCAACACCCGTCATATGAATGAATCGTTCGATTCGAGTCCAATGTGAAACACTAATAGAAACTCCTTCCTATTATTTCATACTAGCATGGCCATGGATTTTAAGACTCTATCTCATAATCATCATAGGACCACTCCTCTATCGAGGTTGATAAATCCCATCTTGGTGTGATTCAATTTCTACAATGAATATGCTATAGCCAACATACACTTTAGGATTTCGAATAGCTAGAAGATCGACTTATGGTGTAGTCAAACTATAACACCCTCAAGATGAACTATCGATGCACCTTAGGTCAAAGAATCAGATACATGCTGTAGCATCGAGCTAGTCATTGACGAGAAGGTAGACTCTCTTATGACTGCTTGAGGTGGTCACGCTCAGTGCCCTTATTCTCAATAAGTGCTTGTACTCTCGCTTCGATGTCTCCACATCATAGACTCAAGACTTATTTATCCTAAGAAAGCGATCGTACATCAATCTTCTGGATCGATCATCATCCTCGTATTGATCCTACGATCAAAAGCAGTTTATGAGTCAATTATGATAACACATTTCTTAAATTCTCAACTCTTGAAAATATATGTTATTATACCTATTAACTTAATGGATGCATCACAGATACTTTAATATACAATGTGATAGAATAAATAATTTTTTAATTAATTTTAAGTTAAAATTATAAAAATATACTTAGAAAATATTTAATAAGTGTCGACCAATCTGACTTCTAGAGCACACATCTAATAAGAGATGATAGTCTTGTGGCATGGGAATTGGATCTCATTCTAACCCTTGGCACAACAAGGGTTTAAATAGACCTTGCTGTGCCATGCAGTGCCACACAGGTCCAACCAATCATATAGCTCAAATTAATTTGATCAAAATCTGATTGATGGTGCCAATACATCTGATCCAATCAGATGAGAGGCCCTTAAAACCCTCCATAGGAGGTGCCAAGTTTGGATAAGCCCAACCACTTTGGCGCCTAGGTGTTTGAAGCCATCAAGTAATCCTGAAGTCCCATCTATATGAGACTCCTCCCTTTTCCCCATGTGCGCATGCCAACTAGGGGCGTGCATACACATCTATGCATGAAGACCAAGGGGGTGCATGCCCCTAGAAGATCTCTAAGGGGGATGCATGCCCATTCCCTTTAATTCCTGCATATGGGTCAACAATTGATCCGATGTCCTGACAGCGACAAGAATTGGCAGGTTTCATCCTGTCGAATATAGAAATTGGTAGGTGTTGTCCTAATCCCATCTGATGGTACAGGACAACATTTTTCTAATCAGGATAATGCCATACAGGATCTTGAGTGAGTCCAAACTAATTTGACTCAGTCAAGATGAATCAGAAAGACTGTAGAAGGAGAATGTTAGGCTCAATCGTGTGCTAGCATGATTTTCTTGAACCTAATTAGATCTAATCTAAATCAATCAAACTAGGTTAGCTCAATTGATGACATTCAGACTCAAACCCTTGTTTGTCTGATCTAGTTAGGTTCAGTTCCATATGGTAATGGGATATGTCGCAAACTTTATCATCGACATCATCAAAACATCTTTTGATGGATCAGAACTTTTTTTATTCATATAATTAGAATGATCGATCATCAAGATCATTCTAATTACTCTCAAAATCCATCAGTGACAACCTAGAAGTATATGGTGGCAATCCATCAGTACCAAAAGCAAACCTCTCGATGCAGCTATCTGTATGATTGGATTCATCTATCTTGAGTCCTGATCAGGATTAGGGTTAAGATGAACTCATCAAATCCAACATCCATCATATGAGTTAATCATTCGATTCGAGTTCGATGTGAAACCCTAATAGAAACTCTTTCTATCATCTTCATACTTCCATGGCTATGGACTTATGGACTCGATTCTCATGATCATCATAGGACTACTCATCTACCGAGGTAGATAGATTCCCTATTGGTGCAATCCAATTCCTACAATGAACATATTATAGCCAACATACACCTCAGAATTTTGAATAGGCTAGAAGGTCGAGTTATGGTGTAGTCAAACTATAACATTCCTCAAGATGAACTATCGATGCACTTCAAATCAAAGAACCAGACACACCACTACAGCATCGAGCCAGTCATCGACAAGAAGGTAGACTCCCTTATGACTGCTCGAGGTGGTCACGCTCAGTATCCCTCATTCTCTAATGAGTACCTGTACTCTCGCTCTGGTGTCTCCACACCATAGACTCAAGACTCGTCTATCTTAAGAAAGTGATCATACACCAACCTTTCATATCGAATCACCATCCTCATGATGATCCTATGGTCAGGAGCAGTTTTATGAGTTAATTAATGAAAATTCATGTCTTAAATTTTCAACTCTTGAAAATATGAATTATCATTACCATTAACTCAAAGAATCTATCACAAACACTTTAAATACTTACTATGATAGAAAATAATCATTTTATTAATTTATAAATAAAATTATAAAATTTTTCTTAAAAGTGTATTACAAGTGTCTGCCAATCTGGCTTCTAGGGCACACATCTAACAAACTCCCACTTGACCTAAAGCCAATTGGCTATAAATCTAAGTCCCATCTTCTTAAAATGGGTTTTGATCTTCTGCTGGCTCAATGACTTCATTAGTGGATCAGTCGCATTATCGACGGTGTCAACTCTCTTATTCTCAACATTTTTCTTCTCGAGGTAGTTGCGAATTGAGATAAAATCACCGCTCGATGTGCTTGAATTTTTGGTGAGACCTGGGCTCCTTAGCTAAGGCTATGGTGCCATTATTATCATAGTACAAAGGGATGCTATCCAATAGCATCACTCCAAGCTCTATTGCAAACTTTTTCTACTAGAATACCTCCTTCATAGCTTTCAACATAGCGATGTATTCTGCTTCTATGGTGGAGTTTGCTATCACCATTTGTTTGGAGCTCTTCTAGCTAACAACACCACCATTGTATATAAACAGACCACTAGATGTTGACTTTTGATCATCTATATCAGATATAAAGTCTGAGTTTGTATACTTTTATACCTAGAGTTTTCCATTTTCAAATATCAAAAATATATCATCAGTCCTTTTCAAGTACTTAAGGATACATTTTATAGAAGTCCAGTGCTCTTCACCTAGATTCGATGGATACCTACTCGTGACACTCACAGCATGGACAATATCAGGTCGTATACATAGCATGGCATACATGAGGCTCCTTATTACCAAAGCATAAGGGTTCTTGCTCATGCATTCAATCTCCTCAGGTGTACTAGGATACATCTTCTTGGAGAGATAAATGCCATGTCTGAAGGATACTATATCTCTCTTAGAGTTTTCATGCTGAACCTTTTCAGCACCTCCTGTATGTACATCTTCTGTGAAAGATCCAGCATCCTATTTGGTCTATCCCTATAGACCTTTATACCCAATATAAAGGATGCTTCTCCTAGATCTTTCATAGCAAACTCTTTTGACAACCATATTTTGACTGTGGTCAACATGAAAATATCATTCCCAATTAGAAAGATGTCATTCACGTACAGTACGAGGAAGACAATAGTGCTTTCACTGATCTTTTTGAATACACACGACTCCTCATTTTTAATGAAATCAAATAATTTGATCACCTCATTAAAACGAGCATTCCAGCTTCGAGATGCTTGCTTGAGTTCATATATGGATTTTTGTAGCTTGCAGACCTTGTGATCATTATCACTGGATATGAAATCAAGTGATTGTTTTATATAGATATCTTTCTCAAGATATTCATTTAAAAACATCATTTTCAAATCCATCTGCCATATTTTATGATCAAAATAGGCTGCAACAGCAAGCAACGTGCAGATGGATTTAAGCATGGCTACTGACGAAAAGATATTGGTGCGGACATCAGAGCCATCAGAAGTCGACAACATAATTTAGATTCAATTTAGATTGAAGAAGCCATATTAGAATAACTCTACTTCAGTTATTTTGTTCTAGTCCTTTTGATTTAATCAATTAGTTCTTTTGATGCATTTAGTTTTGGATCCATAGGACCATACTTGGGTTTATTTTGGATTGAGCTTTATTTAGAAAGAGACCATCATAAAGAAGCAAGCTTGGTCCACATTATCTTTGGAGCCACCACCCTCCACACGCTTAGGAAGAAAATACACACGCCAGCATGTGCCATGCCCAAGGATCCTCATGCCAAGTTGTGCCAGGCATCAAGCGCCCACGTGGAGTTTTTTTTTCTTTCCTAAGATTTCTTAAGAGTTCTTGATTTCTTACTTATTTTATTAAAAAGCTGATTTTTTTTTTATGGTATCATAAAAGATAGATATGATATATTATTGTATTTGGAAACCATACATAATGTTTTACTTTTTTGTTGGGAAGGTTGATTTTTTTCTTGCAAAGAAAATAGGATTGCTAAAGAAATATGATCCCTAGGATCTTATATAAACCCATGTATCTTTTATGAATGAGATAATGAATGAATGAATCACTTTATAATTTTTACAAACACTTATATTGGTCGCTCCAAGAGAGAGAGGGTTTGAGATCCAAAATCGGCCCATGAGGGAAGGGTGTGAGGCCAACCTTTTTCTATCTCTTTAACCTTCATTTTCTTAAGATTCAGTGTTCCTACGATCCCGATTCATCTTGACCATCTACCTACATAAGCCTATGCTATCAAAAGAAGATCTGTCTCCTCCAAGATTTTCATCTATAATGCAGAGAGAGAAAGAGTGATCTATTATTCTACAAATCAAACATTGACAAGGACCTTCGTTCCTTCTCAACTGATCTTTGATTTTTAACTACTACAGGATGCGATATTTCTATGAGATGTCAAATCAATATAGCAGTCACATTATTATGGAATATCTCAAGATGAGTTCAAATTTTGAAACATCCTTTGGTGCAGAGCTCTACATACGATATGATAAATACACCACCTGAATGTCTGTAACCATAATAATTGACTAGACACATAGGAAAACTAGGATTAGGCTATAGCGATTTGTAATCATGGCAATTCAGAGCACTATCAATTATTTAAATTTTTTTTCTCTTTCTTTTTCATTCTGAGTTCTTTCTTCTTCGATTATTCTTCTGGCATCGCCTTCTTCAACTTTGGTTACCCTCGCTCTTCCACACCTTTCAAGTCTCTATCACTCTCTTTCCATCCACCATCTACGATTACGATCGTCTTATTGAGCTTTTCACATCTTTAGGTTAGTGTTCTAACATTTTTTTTTTTTGGTTTTGGCATCTTCTTTCTACTTTTTAGGGTTCTTTTTGGGTTCGTCTGCTCTTCCTTTATTTTCCAAAATTTTTTCTCTATTTCTCTTTGATTTTTAGTTAATTTCTTTTGATTTTTTCCTTGATTCAAAATGACTTTCCTTGAATCATAATGTTCTTAGTATTCTGAAAACATTTCCAATCCAAATCCTTCCAAACTTAGATGAGTGACCGATCCCCAAATTCGGGCATGAGGTCATACTGACTTTTATGCTTGGAACCCTAGCCTCTACTATTACTCCTGACAATCTATCCTTCATCCGAGCTCGATTTGAGGTTTTGCCTGAGTATGAGCTTGAGCTATCAGAGCTGGATGGTAGAATTTATGCTCCTCCCTCAAGTCAGCTTGGATTGTACTTGGAGGCCTTCCGAGTTGGACTCAGATTACCTATTCCTATCTTTATTCTCAAACTTTTCTACTTTTACAACATATCTTTGTTCTTTCTTATTCCCAATTCTTTTTGTTTCATTGTAGGATTTCTTGTTACTTGTTCCCTTGCCGAGGTTCAATCGACCATACCTTTATTTCGAGCTTTTTACGCTATTAAAAACCATCATTTTGCCAAAAATTGATGGTATATGTTGACGCAGAATCTGATCGTCGTCGGAGTCCGCTGGAGTGGAGGCCGATGAGGTCGTCGTCGGAACCTATAAAATAAAGTTCCATCCAGAGCCGATGGAGGGGTGGCTCCGATAGGACTCTCCGACGATCAAGTCAGCTCTGATCAACAGGAATGGAGTGCTCGGAATGAGTTCCAGAGCTTGGAGAAGAAGATGAGAGCTTAGAGATCCGAGAGATTAGAGAGATTAGCGTATCTGAAGGGTCCTTTTTATAGCAGAGCTTGATGATGATAGCTGCAGTCATGTGCTGGCGGGCCGCTCGAGGTTTGGCAGAGTCAGTCTCATGAAAAGATGCCGTATGCGGTGGATTGATGGTGACAGCCATCGCCGCCTGATAGCGGATCGCTGTCGCTTGCGGCAAACTGATGGTGATGGCTGCAACTGTCTTAATACTGAGCCGCTCGAAGCCAAATGAAGGGCTGAAGGGCTTCGTCGTGTGCCCATTTCAGAGGAGTTCGAACTCCTGAAGAGGAAGCTTGGAAGGAGTTCGACTCCTATAGGCATCTGGCTGGAGGTACGCGGCTAAGGCTCAACCGCTGGGGAGTTCGGTAGGAGCTCGATCGACCGAAGGGGGTGTCAGGAAGGAGTTCGGCTCCTGAAGAAGTTCGTCCGAACGGTGTCTAGGGTGAGTCCAGCTCCCGAAGAAGTCCGTCTGAAGGGTGTCTGGGATAAGTCCAGCTCCCAAAGAAGTTCGACCGAAGAGGAAGCTTGGAGGAAAGTTCGGCTCTCGTAAGCATCTGGCTGAAGGAGTGCGACTAAGGTTCGACTGCTGAAAGTTTGGAAGGAGCTCGGTAGTAGTTCGATCGACTGTAAGAATTCTGCTAAGACCCATCTACTGAAGCTCTTCTATGGCTACTGGTTGCATTAGGCTGAGCATCAAACTAGACTTCGATGGAAGCGGAGTTTATCCCTAACACTAGCCCCCCCACTTCCGAGTTCGAAACTCAAACGAAGGGAGTGCAGAAAAGACGACTACCGAAGTCTTCCTCTGAGCCCCGTGCTGGTCCAGATCGAAGCTCGGGGGAGATCTCATCTCCAGCTAAAGTTGATATCAAAGTTGAAGCCCGAGAAAGATTCCATCTCCAACCGAGGTTGAGGGAGGTTTCGTCTGCTACGATCGAAGTTGGAGGTTGAGCTCCTCGGGGCGATGTTGTCTCCTTCAGTCGAGGTCGATGCGGGCACTCGGGAGAGATCTGATCTCAGAACGAGGTTGTCTCCAATCTTATCTTTGGCCAAAGTAAAAGTTGAAGCTCTCCAGTCGAGGTTAATACGGTCGCTCGAAAGAGATCCTATCTCTAGTCGAGATCAAAGTTGAAGCTCTCCAGCCGAGATTGACACGGTCGCTCGGAAGAAATCCTATCTCCAACCGAGGTCGAAGTTGAAGCTCTCTAGCCGAGGTTGACACGGTCGCTCGGGGGAGATCTTATCTCCATTGGCCGAGGTTGATGCAGGCGCTTGCGTTAGGATGAGGTTCTCCTCCTGTTCCTAACTTCGACTTTGCTCACGTTAGGACGAGATTATCCTTCTATTCCTAATAGGCTATGGGGGCATATTCGGACCGTCATCCGCACCTGTGGAGGCACATATGGACCGTCGTCCGAGCCTCTCCCTCCATCTCGTCCTTCAGGAATGAGGCCTTCGACTTTGCTCGCGTTAGGATGAGATTCTCCTTCTATTCCTAACGGGCTGTGGGGGCACATAAGGGCCACTGTCAGGGCCTCTCCCCCATCTCATCCTTTGTAAGCGAGGCCTTCAGGTTGACTCAATCACTCGAAAGAGATCTTATCTCTAGCCGAGGTTAACTCGATCGCTCGGGAGAGATCTTATCTCTAGCCGAGGTTGTCAGCGATCGCTCGGAAGAAATCTTATCTCTAGCCGAGGTTGATGCTCGCGTTAGGACGAGGTTCTCCTCCTATTTCTAATGGGCTGTGGGGGCACATAAGGGCCACTATCAGGGCCTCTCCCCCCATCTCGTTCTTTGTGAACGAGGCCTTCAGGTTGACTCGATTGCTCAGGAGAGATCTTATCTCTAGCCGAGATTGTCAACGGTCGCTCGAAAGATATCTTATCTCTAGCTGAGGTTGATGCTCGCGTTAGGACGAGGTTCTCCTCTTGTTCCTAACAGGCTATGGGGGCACATAAGGGCCACTGTTAGGGTCCCTCCCCCAATCTCATCCTTTGTGAACGAGGCCCTCAGGTTGACTCGATCTCTCGAAAGAGATCTTATCTCTAGCCGAGGTTGTCAACGGTCGCTCGGAAGAGATCTTATCTCTAGCCGAGGTTGACTCAATCGCTCGAAGAGATCTTATCTCTAGCCGAGGTTGTCAACGGTCGCTCGGAAGAGATCTTATATCCAGTCGAGGTTGTTGCTGGCGTTAGAATGAGGTTCTCCTCCTATTTCTAACGGGCTGTAAGGGCACATAAGGACCACTGTCAGGGCCTTTTCCCCCATCTCGTTCTTTATGAATGAGGCCTTCAAGTTGACTCGGTCATTCGGAAGAGATCTTATCTCTAGTCGAGGTTGATGCTCGCGTTAGGACGAGGTTCTCCTCCTATTCCTAACGGGCTATGGGGGCACATAATGGGCCGTTGTCAGGGCCTCTCCCCCATCTCATCTTTTGTGAATGAGGCCCTCAGGTTGACTCAGTCGCTCAGAAGAGATCTTATCTCTAGCCGAGATTGTCAATGGTCGCTCAGAGGAGATCTTATCTCTAGCCGAGGTTATCAACGGTCGCTCGGAAGAGATCTTATCTTCAGTCGAGGTTGTTTGCTCGTGTTAGGACGAGGTTCTCTTCCTATTTCTAATGGACTGTGGGGGCACATAAGGGCCGCTGTCAGGGCCTCTCCCCCATCTCGTCTTTTTGTGAATGAGGCCCTCAGGTTGACTCGATCGCTCGAAAAGAGATTCTTATCTCTAGCCGAGGTTGTCAGCGGTCGCTCGGGAGAGATCTTATCTCTAGCCGAGGTTGATGCTCGCATTAGGACGAGATTCTCCTTTTATTTTCTAACGGACTATGGGGGCACATAAGGACCGCTGTCAGGGCCTCTCCTCCCATCTCGTTCTTTGTGAACGAGGCCTTCAGGTTGATCGATCGCTCGGGAGAGATCTTATCTCTAGCCGAGGTTATCAACGATTGTTCGGAAGAGATCTTATCTCTAGCCGAGGTTGACTCGGTCTCTCTCGAGAGATCTTATCTCTAGCTGAGGTTGTTAGCGATCGCTTGGGAGAGATCTTATCTCTAGTTGAGGTTGATGCTCACGTTAGGACGAGGTTCTCCTTCAATTTCTAATAGGCTATGGGGGCACATAAGGGCCACTATCAGGGCCTCTCCCCCCATCTCGTCCTTTGTGAATGAGGCCTTCAAGTTGACTCGGTCGCTCGGGAGAGATCTTATCTCTAGTCAAGATTGTCAATGGTCGCTCGAAAGAGATCTTATCTCTAGTCGAGGTTGTCAGCGGTCGCTCGGGAGAGATCTTATTTCTAGCCGAGGTTGATGCTCACATTAGGACGAGGTTCTCCTCCTGTTTCTAATGGGCTGTGGGGGCACATAAGGGCCACTATCAGGGCCTCTCCCCCATCTCATCCTTTGTGAACGAGGCCTTCAGATTGACTCGATCGCTCAAAAGAGATCTTATCTCTAGCTGAGGTTGTCAGCGATCGCTTGGATGAGATCTTATCTCTAGTCGAGGTTGATGCTCGCGTTAGGATGAGGTTCTCCTCCTGTTTCTAACGGACTGTGGGGGCACATAAGGACCACCGTTAGGGCCTCTTCCTCCATCTTGTCCTTTGTGAACGAGGCCTTCAGATTGACTCGATCGCTCGAGAGATATCTTATCTCTAGTCGAGGTTGTCAACGATCGCTCGGAAGAGATCTTATCTCTAGCCGAGGTTGACTCGGTCGCTCGGGAGAGATCTTATCTCTAGTCGAGGTTGTCAGTGGTCGCTTGAGAGAGATCTTATCTCTAGCCAAGGTTGATGCTCGCGTTAGGACGAGATTCTTCTTCTATTTCTAATGGGCAATTATTGGCTGCTTCTTCCTGACAGCGCATCCCCAAATTCTGTGTTTCAGGATCGTGGTAGCATTGTTCCTCCGCATTTTCTTCGGTAGTAAGTCCCGAGCTGGACGGCCTCCTCTATCTCATGCTGGCCTTCTTAATTTGGAGCAAGCTCTTGGCTTTGTCGCTGGGAGATGACGAATCGTCGAGGTATCAAGCTCCTCCCGAGCAGTCGAGCTCCTCTCCGGAGTAACGTTAATGATGTCGTGAGGTGGCCGACCTTGTCGTCTACGATTATGGTAGTGCCCTTGGCCGATCTTCTCCTGCTTTAGGCTAGCGTCGAACGAATTTATCCAACCGCTCTTTCCTGACGAGCTCCTTAATTTCGTCTGGCAACTGGATGCATTCCTCAGTGTCGTGGTCATGGTCGCGATGGTAGAGGCAGCACTTGCTTCGATCGTACTTGTTTGGGGGAGACCGTAACCCTTCTGGCTTTGGCAGCTGGTTCTTAACTTCCATGAAAATTTGAGTTCGAGGAGCGTTGAGGAGGGCGCAGTCGCGGAACCTTTCGAAAGGAGGACTTCTTTGTGCCCTTCTGTCGAGAATTCTTTGGTGGCGAGCTCAAAAAGTTTGGGCCTTACGCTGTGGAGGTCGTAAGCGCGGCCGAACTTCATTTCGTCCTTTTGTGAAACCTGCGGGAGAACTTCATGCCCCTTTGTCGGGGCTTCCTTGGAGTCATACTCGAGAGGGAGTCCTTGCTTGCCCTAGTTC